>JARHVA010000512.1:505000-527500 GCA_037957365.1 Torreya grandis | reverse complement strand
TGCTTCGGTGAAAAACTATTACCTCTATGAATAAAATAAAATTATAAATTTATATAAACATGTAAGAGATGATGGTTGAGACACCGCCACAATAATTTATACACTCCCTGACCTATACATATACCCCCCTTCGCTCTCTCTCTCTCTCTCTCTCTCTCTCTCTCTCTCTCTCTCTCTCTCTCTCTCTCTCTCTCTCTCTCTCTCTCTCTCCACACACACACACACACACACACACACACACACACACATAAAACAAATAATGTATAGAATAATTCACAAAGATTTCCTATAATATAAATAGAATAAAAGAGACTTTCTTTAATTTCTATTATAATCGGGTGTATTCTCAAGCTTAATTTTGGTTATTTGTGTATATTAATAATTTCTTTGTTTCTTTACTCCTGGATATTATAGTTTATTTTTTGGGGGCTTTCTTTTTCTCTGTTCTAATTTTTGTAGTTATGTTTATTTTATCGATTATTTATTCCGTGTTATTTTCTTGTGATTTTTCAGTGGGAGACCAAAAAATCCTATTGTGTAAATAAAAAAAATCTAAAAATATCTAAATATAAAATACAATAAGAAATTAAAAACATTGAGCAAAATAAAAATAATTTCTAATAAAATTGTTGTGTGTGTGTGTGTATTTTAAATTTCATTTTAAAAATGTCATAAAATATTGAGAAGTTTAATTGTGAATTTATATGCTAATGAGTTGTGGGTGAGTTGCTAATATGGTTTGATTGTTTCAAGTCCAACCTATGTTCACATCTCACTATAAGTATATGACGCTAGATATGATAATTGGTAATATTCTCGAGATCGATTGTAACTATTGGTAATATTCTCAATATTAATTCACTATTGGAAATCTGAACCTTAAATTGTATTCTAAACTAGTTCATACTTCAGTCAAAAAAATGTTACCTATTAAACAAAAATAAAATTATAAATTCTTATAAACATATAAAAGATGATAGTTGAGACACCACCACAATAATTTCTACACTCCCTGACCCATACCCCCCTGTCCCCACACACACACACACACACACACATACACACACATATATAATTAATGCAGGGAACAATTATTAAAGAATTCCTATAATATAGATGTAATAAAAGAGACTTTCTTTACTTTCTATTATAATCAAGTGTATTCTCAAGCCTACTTTTTGGTTATTTGAGTACATTAATATTTTTTTTATTTGTTTAAAAGATGGGATACTTAAATTAAAATGAAAAACACCACCAAAGTGGTTTAAGTTTGTCATAAAATATACACATTTTCTAAATAAAATGCCTGAGGATATTCATTCTAAGTTATGGAAATTCATTGAACAATTCACAATTTCATTATTAATTTTGCATAAAATGAAATAAATTAAGAGATTAAATAAATTTGAATTCTAATTTGGATGGGCCTTATGAACAACCATTACACCATTAAAACTATCATCTTTGCAACATGCTTGTGGATCCAGTTAGAGAACACACCCTTTGGGACAAATGATTTTAAGCTCACACAAGACCAAGATACTACAGTGAATATTATTACAACTACACAAAATGAATAGTAAAGGAAGGTCGTCATTGTAGAAGAACATAACTATGAGATAGTTATATAAAATAAATATCATTCCTATTTTAAATAGAGTTGCAAAAATGTTTATACACCACTACTGTTGCCACATGCATGTCATAGGAAATCTCTAAGAGACAACTAACAACCATCTCCCATTAATACAAAGATGCCCTAAATTAGGTATAAGATTTCCACGTAAAGAGTAATCAAGTGCCTATTACAAGTTGTTACATTATTTTGAGAATTGGCGTGCAAGAGAATGTATAAGCATCAATGAGCTTATCACATTTCTATGCCTACTTCAAGGAGAAGATTAGATTCATCATTGAGGTTTCTTAATTTACAATAATAACTTGCTAGTTAGATGATATTGTGGCATTAATGGAGGTGGTTAGGGAAGAACAATACGTGTCATCACAAATGTTGTAATAGATGTAAACTAAAAATGAGGGCCACTTTATTGTTTTGATGTCCTTTCCAATCATGGTATAATTCCCAACCCAATTATAGAGAAATAGTAACCAAGGGGTATGCTTCTTCCATGCCATGTTGAGACAACATTGACAATGTATGCTTGTGTACGTTGCACTCATCATGCTACTCCAAGAGCACATATTCTTTTATCATCTTTAAGGCTTCCAAATTATCTCATATTCTTAAGATACTCTTGTTAGTCATTTTGCCTTTAGTTGAGAAATTTTGTTGATTGACTTTATTGATGATGATGATGATGATGATGATGATGATGATGATGATGATGATGATTTTTATTGCTCTTTAGACCAAATTGGTATGAACTATTCTAATGTATTAAAAAAAAACTATGCCTTACATTTCAAGTTATTCTTGATGGTGTGACTTACCAAGGCCTACCAAGTTAACTTGTTTAATTGTTTAAACATTTGTTTCTGCAAGTATTTAAATTTAAATAAAAATCCCATATTTGTTTGATTATCTTGGTTTAAAATTCATGAACGTAGTTACAATTGTGAATATCTATGAAGTTACATCTAATATCATTATATAATAGACACGTAAAAAGAAATGTGCTTCACTTCTATTTCTTTTGAGATAAAATAGCTTACAAATTCTTTCTTCACATGATGTTTTTTTGTCCATCTACCACTTCCATCATCTACCTTATGTGAATTAGTTCTTAGGTTTACAATTGTTGTTTTAATTTTTAGACTCAGAACATTCACATAACATATAACTCACAATGGTGCATTTGTATCAAAATATTATGTAGTGGCTTGTCAAATTCCCTTTACTAATATCACTATAACTCACACTGGTACATTTGTATCAAAATATAAGCCAATGGCCACAAAACATGTGGTTGTTATCGAACATTACAAAAAGATGGTGGTCACAGTTCCACCCTGACAATTGAATATATTAGGGAATCAAACAAAACAAACATGCACAAACCTCATTTATTTAAATTCCATACGTCTATGCATTGGAAGAAGACCTCAAATAAGACATAATATCATATCATAAATATCAACTTAAATATGAAATTTCTTGCTATCCGAAGAGAAACTGGTAATGTTGAAGAAAAAATGAACTCTCTTCATGTATAACCGCATTTTGCAGTGAGTTCCACTATGGTTGGTGAAGGACCATATTTTTTATTTTTTTTCGAATTTTATTTATAGAGAATTCTTATAATAATACATCATCGTAAACGACTTACCGGTGTTGTTTTTTTCTAGATTTATAAAAATAAATGAATAAGGTTTCCATTAGACAAATTGGAAACTACATAGCGTGATCAAAATACATTTACAAATGAACATGAGTTTGCAGCGTTTCAAAGTTTACAATTTTTTTTAAAAGAAATAGAACAAATGGATTAAAACATTGAGTGCCGAACAGATGAAAATTTAAACCGAGAAAGGAACACAGTTTTGATCGAGAGAAAGAAACCATGGAGGATTTGAATGTGACAAATGAAAATTTAAACCAAAAAATGTAACAAATTCAAACAACGAAAAATTACTAATGAAGAACAAGTTGTCCATGCCAAAAAAGTATGTGAATTAAATATTTTCAGTCATCAGAGTAAAATTACAAACCCTTAGTCTCACATCTTCTCCGCACAATGTTGATATCCATAGTCCGATGTCCTCTCCATACCGTTCATCTTTGCATCTATATAATGGGTATTCCATAACCAGCACCAACCATTGTAGAGGATGACTGATCCAGCTTAAGACAAGAAAAATTACATTATAGAAGTTTCGTCATTAAACGGGAACGTGTAACGTTAAACTTCTAATTCTTCTTAGAGTCTCAAATTTCCACCATTCACTCATCTAATTTCTTAAAAAAAAGGCCAACTATAAAATATAATCCTTATACAATAAAATATAATCCTCACAAAATTTGAATTCAAACCTTCCCTTGTCTGCAATAAATTTGATATTACATTTCCTATTAATATTTAGACATGCTTAAAAACATTGTGGTGTCCTCTCATTTTCACTCTGCCACAAACGTTTATGTATATTAAAACGCCTCCAAGAAACCTATATAAAGTTTAATTCAATCAGTAGGCCATAGATTTTGTGTACGTTGAAGACCATGAGAAATGAAACATACAATATTGAGGATATTTTCTTCTTAATGTTTTAAATTTAAAGAAAAAAGTATTTTTAATTGTGTTTAAGTTAAAGGAGAAAATGTATATATATTTTAAAGAACTAAAGGTATAATGAGTAATTTTATGATATTCTACTTTTTCTAAAATAGTTATATAACTACTCATTATATGTTCATCTCATCTTTTATGGTTATGATCATAAGGTAAGGACACTTATATAAGACACAATCATATTAACTATTTGTTTTCAAATATTTTGTAGTTTTGTCAATTCAAAGATGAATAACAAAAATAAGGAGCAACTAAGAAGATATCAAACAGAAAAAAATGAAGATGAATAATATCAACTTGATAAAATTACCAATGGATAAAGACTCTGAACAATAACTAGTACCGATTCATATTGAATGACTCAACTAATTACAAATTATATATAAATAAGTTTCAACTTAGAATTAGAGTTGACATGTAAAATTCAAAACTCTAAAAATAAATAAAACTCAACTTATTATTTTTAGCAACTGCTATTTTTAGTAAGTTTTGAATGTAAACATGTGCAACTCTAAAAATATATAAAAATAAACTAAAGCCTAGAATTAATCGATCAAATGAATTTAAACTGAAGTTCAAGTCTAGTTATAGAAATAAATATTTTTTAAGTTTATGAAAAACTTGACAATAATTTTAAATAAAAATTTTGGACCTTCGGATGGTCATGTATGGCCTCAAAAAAATATTTCAAGTTTCCCACAATTGATAGTCAACATTATAGATACATATAAATTTTTGAGCTAGTCATTTTAGTGTGAAGGTTGGTTGAAATAGATCTACAGATCAAAAGTTATGGCCTCTTAAAGTTCAACCTCTTTTTCGACATCATTCTCCTCTGGTTAGAAACAACTTAGCTCCTGTGAGTTGCTTTGATTGTATTTTTATAATTTTTTCTTATGAACCTTCTTCAGATCCTATCTTCTAATCCAAGTGTTGTCTTCTTACTATACCAAATACCTATCATAACTTCCCTACCTTATTTTTACTATCTTCTTATCCTAAACCTACACTATCTTTTCTTTCTTCTTCTTTAGCACCTATTGCTCCCAATCTACTTCATATTCTTCATCTTTTTCACCTTCTCTATGGAAATTATATAAATATGAAACATTAAATACTAGAGATATATCAAAATCACATGGTAAATTCACCTCATAAGCATTGTCATTGATTTGTTTCACAATTCTACATGGTCCAATTTTATTATACTTCAACTATTATATGTGCTTTTTGAAAACCTATCTTTTCTCAAGTAAACCTTCACCAAATCTCTTTATTAAAATATTTTTGACTTTCTTCTGATATTTGTTTTTTTTTTAAACTTCTCATTACCTTCTTGCTATTTTCTTCTTACATCTTCTTGTAACTATTATATATGGTCTAAAAATTCTTCTGTATCATCACTAACTCAATCTGCAATTGGTAACAATACCAAATATAAAAAAATCATAAGATTTCTCCCATAAATAATACAAAATACTAATTTAATTTTTTATCTATTCATTAAATTATTATATGCAAAGTCAGCTTGCAGTAAAACCAAGTCCCATTTCTTGGGCTTCTCTCTAACAATGCATCTCAATAAATCTCTCAAACTCCTATTTACAAATTCTATTTATCCATCTTTTTTTGGATGGTATGCATTAGTAAATTTTAGCTTAGTCCACATCTTCCTTTAAAAAGTCCTCCAAAAATGATTTAGAAAATTTCTATCCCTATTTGATGTAATGGTTTTTGGAACACAATGCCATCCCAAAGGAATTTTTAAAAATAGTTATGCAAATGTAGTGGCATCATTAGTTTTACTATCTATGAAATAAAATGAACCATCTTAGAAGACTTGTGTCCACTAACAAAAATAGAATCATTTTCTATCTATGTATTTGGTAATCTCAATACAAAATCCATACTCAAATCCGTCCATGGTCCTTTCGAAATGGGTAATGGAATGTATAACCTTCTATTATGTGCATGTCTTTTAGCCAACTGACATATATTTCACCTTGAAACATATATTGTCACATCTCTCTTCATATTTGATCAAAAATATTTCTCCTCCACCAAATTTATTGTCTTTATCTTACCAAAATGTCTAGCCAAAACACCACTATGTAATTCTCTTATTATTTATGTCTTCAAGACCCAATTAGAATACATAATTGTTTCCCTTTGAAGAGATAACCATCTTACATAAAATATATTTTTAGGTATGTTGCTCACATTATTAATTATAAATAACATAATTATAGATATTATGTTATTAAAGTCTTGTTAATATATTATTGTTATGCCTAATAATAATATATGGATTTGATTTGTTTAGTTAGGTGGTTTATATCTCGTATTATTATATGAGATTTTGGTGGAGATTTAATCCCCACTATTATAAGAAAGGTATTTATTATATAAACTATGTAATAGACATTTATTCATACGATGCAGAATATAATTCTTGTGTGTTGAAATAGTTATCTTTGTGTTCAACACTTTTATTATATTAATCATACAAAGATTTGAAATAGAATCAATATCTAGTATTAGAGTAGGGATGACTTGCTCCTGTGATAGAGTAAATATTTGGTTGGAAGGATAATATGCATTCATTATTGTCTTGTATATGAAATGCATCTATGTATTAACTCTATATAGTTTATCTGATGGTTACTACAGTACATTAATACCATTTTGAATACATTCTAGATCAAATAATTTATAGATCAGTCTATAGTAGTCTAATTGTGTAGTTTTCTATGAAATCTTGAGAATAGAACTATCACCAATAATAAAGTATTGGATGATATAAATAAAGATCATTTGGAAATTCATCTTAGATGCAAGTTTGTTGACAAGGCTACATCATAGTATGCATTAATTTATACATTACTTTGATCGATGGTACATCCATATTCAAATCAAGTACATTAACTATTTTCCACCTATGTACAAATTCACTACTCATCATATATGCTAATCACCACGTGATAGATAATGAAAATAAAAAAAATTCTTGATAACTCACAAACAACATTATATATTCCCATATCATCTTACTTTCTAGATGCCATCTTGGTGCCTTACAAACTTAATATCCTTTCAAAATGCATGCATATTTTTATTCAGCTCTACTAGTTTCGTGATATTTTTTCTAGTCCATAATCCTTCCATTTATCATTTCTCTCTACTAATATCTTTCTATTCATCCTAATTGCCTTCATTAAATGACCATAGTCAATCCATGTACATACCAATCTAGTGTTCTTAAAGTTTTAAATAGAGTCATTATCATTTAATTCTTCATTTGTTGTATCATTAAATTTTGTCTTATCTTCTTTAGGATAAGTTTAAGTGTAGTCTATAGTTTTTTATTAATGGTATTTATTTTCATTATGAGTTTTCATTTAGTTTTAAAGTTTATAGTCTAGAGCCATTTTTTTAATCTCAAAATATGACCTTTTTCCAAAAATCATGTCAAAATCTTTTATTTAGAGTTTGAGTATTTGAATTTTAAGATTTAGATAATATCTTATAATTTAAATGTTAATTTTAAGTCTTATTATATTTAAGTTTATATTTCATAGTCTTTATGAGTCTTTATTATTGTCAAAATCAAAAGTGTCAATTTTTGGGGTTTACTATCAAAATAAAAAAAATGAGTCTATAATTTTAAGTCATCGAGTCATTTTTGTAAGAGTCATTTTTATGTCAAAATAATTTGGGATTGGGTGTCATATAAAATTAATGTAATAAATTGTAAAAATAAAAATAATTTACCTCACAAATATATTTTTGCTTGTATGTGACATCTGAATTGTGAGGGGGTTTCTCCTCAAATTTTTAGACATGAGATCTATCGATACATGTGATAAGTAAGTAGATTCATCAACTGGAGGTTGAAGGCATGGAGGAAGAAAGTTTACATAGCCTCTTATAATTCATCTATTATGGGGCCAAAGAAGATTTGGTGAGATATATAGTGTAGTGTGATTTTTTTGTTGTGTGTTTGAATAAAAAAAGAAGGGTGTTCCTTTTCACATGTGCGGTGCATTTTTTTTTTTATTTTAGTGTGGTGTACTCTATAAAAAATTAGATAATTCCAAGGATATTTATATAGTAGCATTGGATATCGTCAATTCTATTATTGTTTGGGTGGTAACAAACATTAACAAAGATTGCATATGTTGATAATGAATATTTATTCCTCATGATATTTTAATTTTCTAAATTGTGTGTATTTTTTCATTATCCTATTATTTATAAATCCTTTGATATTTGAAGAAAAAGGAGAGTGTAGATATAATGTAATGTGGAAAATAGTTTTATAAGAGGGTAACTAAGTATAGAAATTCTCTGACTGTAAATATCGTCTGACTGCCTTAATTTTTTATAGAGATGATTGACCAGTGACATGTCTATTTTAGTCATATGGGGTAAGTGTGGGATGAATTCCTTTTATTAGTAGTGGTCATGTGCATCAAGATCTAGATGAAAATATTCAAACAATAGTATGAAGACCTAAAACTATATGTTGGTATATAATTATGTTCAGGTCAGTTCTTAAAGATGTATATTCTCCCCATGCCCATATTAATGGGGTGTAGATAGGATTTATAATGTTCAAAAGGAGGTAAATGTTATGTTATATTTATCACATATTTAATTATAAATAATGTAATTATGGAAATTACATTATTAGAGTCTCGTTAATATACTATTGTTATGCCTAACAATAATATACAGAGATGATTTGTTTGGTCAGGTGGTTTATATCTGATATTATTATATGATATTTTTGTGGAGATTTGATCTCTATTGTACAAAAGGTATTTCCTATATAAATTATGTAATATACATCTTGTAGTGTGATGTAGAATATAATTCTTTTGTGTTGAAATATTAATCTTTGTGTTTAGCTTTTTTATTGCACTAATCATATAGAGATATGAACTAGAATCAATAATATATTATATAAACACTTATCGATGGATTCCTACATTTCTTAACTATCTTTTCAAAATCTAGATCAGTATCAGATACTTCTTTAGTAAATTTAAATCCATCTACTTCACCCACTATAGTAGTTATCAACCTCACTCACCTACTAAAAACATCAACTACCTGATTATATTTTCTTCATTTGTGCTTCAACACAAATGTACAACCCTATAGAAAATATACACACTTTGTGTGCCTACTAAATAACTTATTTTAAGTGTTCACATACTTTGAAGCCTCATGATCAGTAAATAGGAAAAAATTCTTAGGCACAAGATAATGTCTTCAATGTCTTAATATGATCATTTAATTTTTCACTGAAATATGATATCAACTTCCCTTCTTGACTCAATATGACCCTAATTCCCACAAATGAAGAATCATAATCAACGTCAAACACTTTTCTCAAATCTGATAGTTCTAAAATTATATTTTCTATAGTTTTATTTTTTAACAAATTAAATCATTATGTTGTTACCTTTGTCCATGCGAATTATTTTCCTCTCATACAATTTGTTATTGGTACAACAAGAATAATTAAATTCTTAATAAAGTTTATATAAAAAGTTTCCAAACCATGGATAATTCTTACCTCAGTGATGCTCTTTGGGATACGACACTCAAAAATTGTCTTTACATTTTCTTCATATATTCTTACACTATCTATTGAAACTACAAATTCTAAAAATACCAAACTTTTCTACATAAACCTGCACATTCTCCAAATTCACAGAGAGCTTCTCTTTTACTAACAATTCTAAAACCATTCTCAAATGTTGTAATTACTCCTCTTTACTCTTAATTAATATTAAAATACCACTAAAATAAACCACCACAAACTTACCACTGTATTCTCATAGCATTATGTTCATCATCCTCATAAATATGCTCAATGTATTAGATAACCCGAATGGCATCACTATCCACACTAATAAACCATCTCTAGTCTTGATTGTTGTTTTCTATTCATCTATTTCATGAATTTTAATTTGATAACATCTAGTCCTAAATTCAATATTAGTAAAATATTTTTCTCCAGTAAGAACATGCATCATATGATATAGACAAGGTAAAAGAAACTTGTTCTTGATTATAATTTTATGAATTATTTTACTATGCACACACATCCCCCACCCTCTATACTTATATTTATCAATGTTGGTGTTGAACATGGACTCATTCTCTCCCTTACTACACCCTTTCCCACCAATTTAGTAACCTACTTATTCAAATTTGTGTGTTTTGTTAGACTCATCCGATAAACAACTTTACTGGGTAGAGCTTATCATTGAATAAAATAAATATGATTTTCAATAGCTATCTTTGTTGGTAAACCATTTGCTAACTCATCAGCTATAACATATGTATATTCTTTCATCACTACTTTTGTTTCTTCTAGTATTTGCACTACTTTTGTGTGTTATTTCTTCACTATTAATGTATAGCAGTGACCTATAATCTTCATGTATTTCATAAATTATTTTGAATTGAGCATGATTCTAGATTTAACATATTATTTAAGAGGTAATAAAACTATCTTCATACCCCCTTTCTAGAAACTATATATTTTCTTTTCTCCAACATGACCTACTTTTCTATTAAACTGCCATGGCCTTCCCAAAAATACATAGTATGCATCCATTTGTATTACATCACATCATATTTCATCCTTATAACTTTTAGCTATATAAAACGTAATTAATCACATTTTATCTCCTATATCTTCATTTTATCTCTTAAACCATGAAATTTGATAAGCATCAAGATGCCTTTCACACTGCAAACCTAGTTTTTCAATCATATCTTTAGAAACCATATTTTTAAAACTACCACCATCTATAATTACCTTGCATATCTCACCTTTTGAATTACACATTGTTTACAATATATTTATTCACATTTATTGATCACCATATTATTTATTTTTTACATTTTCTTTCCTTGGAACAATTGTTCTTCTCATCATGATATTTTCTTCAATATCTGCTACTACAAATTCATTATTTTTTCTTTTGTTTTAACCTCAAATAAATTTAGTATTAAATGATCTTATTTCATCTTTTATTTATATTAGTAGTGTGGAAACTTTAATTAACTATGGTATATTTCTTTGCATCTATTATAAATAAAATGCCTTCATTGATTTGGAAACCATCCTCTACCACCACCATAGCTTCATCCTCTTTTAAATCCTCTTCCTCTTTGTTAGTTTTCAAACCCTTGTCTATAATTCTCATGTAGTCATATTAAACCCATCTCTATTTTTATTAAATCCACCTCATCCCTTTATTTGATGAGATTATCCTCTTCTTAGACCAATAGATGTTCTTCTACAATTTTACATATTCTTTTTCTTCTACCTTCAAAGCTAACCAATATGGTTCTTCCATGCATATTATTCTATGCATGTTTAATTCATGTTGAATAAAAAACTTCAAACCATTTACATACTTTTTATTCATCTAATATTATGTTTCATCATGCTCCATGCATATGGAAAGCTTTTAAAACTCAGTTGTTTAATATTTTACACTATGAGTCTTCTATCTCAAATTTTTAAATATTGTATATAGGGTTTGGGCATACCTCATATGAAGAAATTTTTTCTTCACCTTATTTTCCATATTTTTATATGGGTTGATCTTCTCTTTACCTTTTCTCTATCTTTATTTATACTGGTGATCCCACCAAATCATTGCATGACCCTTCAATTTTTTGCATACAAACTTTACCTCCTTGTCTTGTATCATAATTCTTGATTTGAAAAACATATCCATGTTATCCATCTAGTCTATAAACTTTTTTGGTTTTAAAATTACTCCATAATATGGAATGTCAACCTTGATTCCTTCATTCCTTCCTTCCAAATCTCTAACTATCCTTTCTTCTATTGATGGTGGTTGTTCTTGTTGATTCTCTTAGAGAATTTCTTCATGATTTATGTCATCTTCTAAATCATCTTTTTAGCTCATTTTTATTTGATTCACAATAATCTTAGTTGATTATTCTACTTGCCTCTATCACTCTTACATAGTAATATTCCTCTAAATAATTCCTCCTTATCTTCTCACCATCTCTTACATGTATAAGATTCAAACTTGATCTAATACCAAATAATGAACCATAATACTATCAAGATGAGAATATTATCAATATGGAAATATTTTAAATAAAAACTATTAATTATTCCTATTGAATGATTTAATTAAATTAAAACCATGCATAAATAAGCTTTAACTTGGAATTGGACTTGACATGAAAAATTCAAAACTCTTAAAACAAATAAAAGTTAACTTATTATTTTTAGTAGATGTTATTTTCTGTAAGTTTTGAATGTAGGAATTTGATTATCTAAAAATTTCCAAAAAAACTAAACTCTAAAATCAATATATCAGATGAATTTCAACATATGTTCGAGTCTGGCTAGGAAAATAGATAATTTATAAATTTTAAAAACATGACAATAATTTTAAATGATAATTTTGCACCCTTAGATTGTCACGTATGGCCTTAAAAATATTTAAAAAAATGTCACATTATTTGAGGTGTATTGAACTTTTTGGCCAGACATTTTGGTGCAAAGATGGGTTGAAATAGAGCTACAAATCAAAATTTACGGACTTCTAAAGTTTAACCTCTTTTTCTGCATCAATATGAAAAGAAATTTCTACTTTGATAATGGTAACAAATGATAGATAAAAAATAGAGGAACAAATAAATGTCAAAATGATAATGATAGTGGTTATTTTAAATATGTATGTCTGAATTGACAGTTGAAGAATTGGACGTAAAAAATGAAGAACATTTTGATATATTGAAAACAAGTGATTCATGAACATCTAGAGATGATCAATATTTATTAGGATAAAAAATAAAAATATAATATCATTTAGATTAACTCACTTAGTTTGAAGCACAATACATATAAAAATGAATTCATGAATCAAATCAAATGTATTATCGTCTATCAAATGCTAAATTTTGATGTTAATTCCAAAGAATTAAATTCAATATTTATATATATTTTGCTCAAAATAATATAGAATACACATCGATATCCAATAGCTGTTGATGTTGGAAATAATTTATAAAATAATGATTTACAAGAAAAGTCAACATCACAACCAAGAAGAAAAAAATGAATTCAAGATTTAAAATTTGATAGACAACAAATTATACATAATTCCAATGGAATGCTTGAGAGAGATTTCAATAATTTATATATATTTTTTTGGACATGGTCTAGATAGTTTTTATTCATTAAGGATGTGTTATATTGATTAAAAACATTACTTTTAAATATAATTTTCTTTAACACCTAAAGGCCTATATGCAATAGAAGTAGACAAGAGATGGTTTTAACCAATTATCAATACTGAACAATCAAGATATTGGGCCACAACATAGAGAAAAGCATGTAAAATTTACATAGGCTATATAATTGTTTATAAACAATGTCAAATAAATCATATAAGTGACACACATAACTATAGCTCAATATAACTATAAAGGATATACAATAATGTTTCCACAATAATTAAAGAAATTGCTAAGGTTTTGCCACACAGAATAAAATATTTGATGATGATTATTGATTAAAGGAGGGATAAACATGGGGAAAAATAAAACCTTATAGTTAATAGAGAGAAATTATATAAGGCATTAAAATAAATAATTAAATGTGACAAGTTATATTTAGATGTTCATATTTATAAAAATGATCTTAGTGAACTTCCATTAACTCTGATAAAAATATATTTATCAACTAAACTCTATCCATATGAAATTTTATTATCTTGTAAATGGGATTTTATTTTTAGGTCTAATGGTAAATATGGATTAAGGAAATGTCATTAATCACATGACATAAATGTCCTCAAAACCAACCAATATCCCAAGTGAGATTAAATTAATCCTTGCATGGGTAAATGACCCTAATATAAATCTTATTTCACTAACTAATTTGTAAATATTAGAGCATATCCTATCAATGATAATGTAAAATTATGGTTACTCGATATAGCATTCCTAACATTGTTTCCTAATGTTAATTTTGGTTTGATAGAACCATGATAAATATGAGTACATTTGCATTTATTTTTTAAACACTAAATTTGATATAGCTATTATTGTTTCATAAAACATCAATGATATAGATATAACATGATCAACATGATCATGAAATATTGTTTAAAAAAGTCATCTACAATGTTTTTGAGAAATAGTCTTCAATATATGTGGATCACTATCAATGAGTTATATGAGCATATGGAAAATGTCAACCACTCCCATTTAACTAATCATTTTATATGGTTTTAAACCTATTTTAGGTATGCAAGGTCCTACTGAGAAAAATATCGCATTGAATCAATTGACATGTTTCATGGATCATTTGCCATTTTGTTCATGTTAAGCGCAACTAGGTTGATTTTCCTAACCTAGATGTGATAATGCTAGGAACACCACCAAATAAATCCATGAGAAGACTGAAATTGGAAAGAAATATAATATTATTGATTGCCCTCATATAGTGGCAAAATACATCCACTTTTGCCATATAAACTTCCGAAAAGAGGTATAAGAAAATGAATGGAATTAAAAGATTATTAATCTAGATATGAATGACAGCATAGAGGTTCATTACATGTGCATGAATTCATATATTTGGATGGAGAAAAAAATATGTAAAACATTTATTGGAAAAAATGATTATTTTTGAAAATATTATAATAAATAATTCCTTTTCATTGTTCACATATGGAATGCTTAAGAGGATCTACACCAATGAAACATACATGTATGTTGATTTTAAATCATATTTTTACTTTATCAATGTAGTTTATATAATATTATATATTGTGAATCATATGCAATACAATATTTTACACATCATTCATGTCATTGAATTGCATGATATATTACACATGTGGATATGGAATATGACTAGAAAAAGCTACCAAATTATGTAGAATGACATACAATGTGTGGACAAGATACTTGACTACATAAGAAAAGAGTAAGCATTGTTTATAGGTATGGTGTTAAAAATTTGAAATAGTTTGATACAAATAAAATAGAGTATATTTCAAATAACTAAAAATGGATTATTATTATTATTATTATTATTATTATTATTATTATTATTATTATTATTATTATTATTATTATTATTATTATTATTATTATTTATAAGTATAATACATCGTATCCACTAAATCTTGAGGGATAAAAATTTTAGAAGGAATTAAATATCATAATTAAAAACTTGAGATTTAAAGAAATGATGATATATTAAATACTTGGGGAGATAATATGTAAATTGACAACTTACTCTTTCTAAATAATTTGTAATCAACTATATTTATAAATATTTAGATAATAAAATAAGATTTCTAAAATTTATCATCAAATATTAATGTGTCTTGCAAACATTGAACACATTAATGAATTATTAGGAAGAACATATAGAGTTCTGATAACTAACACAAATGTTTAGAGATATATTAGGGCATAATAAATATGTGACATACTACTGGAACTTCTATTGGAAGAGAGTAGTAGATTATTAGTCAATTTGAATGTTTTGCATAAGGTTTTAAAATGGTAATTAAAAAAGGTGAATATTACCATGAGGAGTATAAACATTCATTGATTAATACACAAAAAATGATTTTTCCATGGAATGTTTATCACTTATTACTTCATTAAAAAATTTGACTTCTAATTAGAGGAGAAAAATATATGAGAAATGAGAGCTGAGAGGTATGTAAACTATTGTGAGAGTATTCAAGAGGTTTTACTCCATCTAAGTACATTTCAATAACATAAATGTGTTAAATTTTTTTGTTCATAGTTATTAGTTTATAATCTGATTCATGATATATAAATAGATATTGGACTTGATGGTGATGTAATAAAATAAAACTGGAATTCATTCAATTATGACTTTTAGCATGTTGAGTGAAGGTCTATCCCATAAGATGTTGAAAAGCATAGTGATTATAAAGATGATGATAATAAATCTATTCAACAAACCATAATGGAACATGAGTTGGAGATAATAATAGGCTAAAACATGGTAAAATTATAGAACTAAATAAAATATGTATGTCAGGAAGAATATATAAATTGATAGACAAGAACCATGAAATAACAAATATCAAAGTGAATAATACACGAATAGAGTGATAAAAGTCAAAATCACCATAAAATATAATTTGTTTGTCATTTATTTATAAAAAAAATTAATTAATGAGTGTATTAACTATAATTAATATAAAATGAATCAAAGGGTAAAAAATGTGTTAAATGAATTGTAACTAGTAGAATAAAATTAAAAGTAGGGAAATCAAAAAAACTTGAATGAATAAAAGAGGATAAATATATGAAACACTTGAGAAGAGTTACTTGTTTCCTATCTATAAGCTGATTGTGCATAACTAATAAATGACTACAACTGATCAATAAGATCTGATTATGTACATAAAAGTGAAATAGAATTTCTCACTATGTTGGGTTGGGATTGACAGGGATGGGACATAACCAATTTCCATTATTGTCCTCTATGGTTCAATTTTGATCTATACAAGAAATAATAAAATGAGGGCATACTTTCATATGTATGCTTGAAATAAGGCTATGTGAATAAATTTGACCATTGGCTATGCATGGATGACTTACAAATGACTTTGTAAAATTTGAAACACTAATAAGGATTGGAATAGATAAAACCTTGGAAACATAAAGGGGGGATAATGGGTTGAGCTGACCAAAATCACCCCTATTATGATTGATCATTACCTACATATCCAATACTCTTAATATTTAAATCAATCCCATGTAGTTCTCCCCTTATATTTTTTAATGTTTTTTTGTACCTTTGACTATATGTGTGCATCTAAAGATTTACTAAATACTTGATATATTTTTACTTGAAATAGATATAATAGATCTTGATTTGGATAAAGGCTATTTCAAATGAATAAAAATTAATTTGTAAAGAATATGAAATCGTGGTATAGTGTGTAATAGTATAAGTATGTCTCTATAATGTAATTTCCAAGTGATAGAATAAGTGACTTAGATTTGCTTTTATAATAATTCAAAAGGGTGAATCCTCACACTCCCTATCTTAAAAATATGGATCAAACTATATGCAATTATATGAATTTGAATAAGAGTCATTGTCAAAGGAAAATACATGACCGACTCATAATGAGAGTGTCAAATAGATAGTTCCATCCCATATTAGTGATTTCTATCTAGGGAAGGGTGATACTTGATTTTAAAAATTTAAATGTTCGTATAAATTGTTATAAGGTTTTTAGTGATCAAGGACATTTTTGTAGGCATAAAACTAAAACTTATAAATTAATACATTAGTATAGGTACTTATAATAGAGTGAGGTGGTAAAATATGACCAATTTAAGTGATCACTTTAATTAAAGTAGAAGTGGGAAAAACTTGACATTAACAAGTATTCATTACCAAATTTGAGTATCTAAAATTCATGTCTCCAACCTTGATCATACCACCATTTATATATAATTGAGATTACTAGAGCAAAAATAAAGAGACACATGAGTGTGTACAACAAAGTTTTTGTTTGATCAAATGCTTCATTTGTTCAAGAAAATTTAACTTAGAAACCCCTACAACAACTCATGAAGTAGGCATTTTTTTCATTTTATTAGAGATATCTTGGACTTATAAAATTGACATTTTTGAAAATAAATCAAGGGAGGAATACCCTTGTATGTGTGAAAAAAATATATATGTTTTAACCTTGCTTGAAAATGAATCTTCATTGAAGAATTGGAAAATTTGTGGTTCCCATAATTATTTGCAGAGATTGGTTCCTTTATTGAACTAGTGGTGAATTTAGAGTGACGAATCCCCTATTTTAACTAAACTTATATATAAAATATAAACCATTGAGGGATGTAAAAACCTTAATTTTCATATTTGGTATTTGTATCACAAATATCAACATAGGTTGGAATCCAAATCTATTTGTAATTTATAATGTTGGAGGGTTATGAATCTCTAAAATATGCATTATGCACTTTAACTAAATCAACGACCACATATGGAATATAGATTCAAATTTCACTTTGTTTCTTATATCATCTATGCATGATCAGAATAAAAAGGATAACATTCATGCTTCTACCATGACAATGAATAGAAAAAGGTATTAAATATATGGCATATATTTGTGTCATGCTCACATTTCATAGATGTGAAGTCTATGATTGTATTTAGAAGCAGATTGTGCAATTTGATTTGAATCTTGAGCACATATGACTATGCTTATGCTATCACAATGTATGCATTTATAATTTATTCATATAATAAGATTTCATATGCATGTCATATTTTACCAATAATTTAAGTTTGAAACATTCTAAATTATATGAAACTATATTTCTTGCCCAAATATGATTTTTTCTCAAAAATGATTATCTCATGTATGTAAATCCCACTATAATTCGCTTCTTGAAGGTGAGATATGTATCTTGAAATTCATTCCTATCAAAATAAATGTTAATTGTATCTTTTTCATACAAATATAATAATTTGATATGGTAGCATATGTGAAAAGGGCATGTCATTGTATTAATATATGTACGATCTAACTCATGTATGTAACATATGAGGTAAGACCTAAATTTCTAAATTTAGATAAGTGCATCAGTGAATCTTATAGTAGTAATTTCAATAGCATCGTACACAATATTTAGTGCATTATATGGATCACAACACTACTAAAACTCAATAATCTCAATAAGCACACAAGTACAAAAAAAATTCAATGTCAAGCAATAAGGTGAAGGTTTATATACAAGTAACATGTTCAAATGCCACATAACCAAATAATTCACACACAAATCTAAGAGCCATACGAAAATGGAATTGATAATGTTAAAAATAAATGACATGATAATATTTTACACATAACACATGTCCAATGGCCATAAGCAATGTACATTAATATTTTTTCAAACAAGGGACATATTCAAATATCACACAACACCTTTGGCCAAGTGCCGTAATAAATGATCATGTTAAAATTTCACACATTATAAGAAAATATCTCATATATATTTTCATTAAATTTGCACACAATGGCCAAGACCACCCATAATTAACACTTAAAATTCTAATCTAATATGTACAAGTAAAAGCATCAATGTAGCATATAACTAAAAAGTTATTCTACATGTATATGTAATTTGATAATAACTTATAAAATATCATATCCATGTCCATAGGTGTAAGATAGAGATTTCAAAACTATATTTGTATAGAATATGTATCTTAACACATTATGGGATTTGTATAATGACAACACTCATACATACATTAGTTTTAGGGTGAGATTCCCCTAGTACAAAAATGCCACTAGATAGAGGCAAGTCAATGATATAAATCCTTGTTAAAATGTATTTCTTGTATAACACTCATAAATACCAGTGAAATTTGTGTGCGAGAAAAATAATATAGTGCTATCTACCATTCATGAGATAAATAATAGATGATGATGATGCAAAATTGATGTCTAATCTTGCTCAAGTATTGATTTTGTATTTTTAAAATAGTTTGAATGTTTTTTTGAAGTATTTGATTATTTTATATTTTTTTAACTTTTAGAAAAAAACCATATGACATAATAAATAGACCATGGAATCAAAATGAGAATAAATGGAAGAGATTTGAATAATTCATAACATACACCAAAGTAAATTATGTATTGAATATGATGTCATGACAATGCATGAGAAATATCCACTCAATGTATAAGCTAATTGTAGTTGAAAGACATGTGGAAGATAAAATACTGATGCAAAGGAATGATTGTATATCATTGTGTCATCAAATGTTGAATTGTCAAGGTATGTAACTTGCACATATGAGCAATATAGTAGAAAATGAAATGTTTTGCATGAAATAATAGAGTTGTGAAAATTGAAAGTGAGTATAGAAACACAAAATGGGATGTATTGTAGATCCATCTACTAATTTTTTCAATTATTTATATTAAAAATATTCATGGCAGGATCAAATGGCTCAGGGCATTGATAATGGTTGATTGTGACTTTTTCTAGTCAATATTATCTACGATAGAAAAATATAGTCTTCTCTATTTAGACTAAAAAGATAATAAGTTAAATGGCATATGATTTTAGTATAGGTCATTGACTTAGATTGTTCAAGTATAGAAAGAGAAAAATAAAATCCAAGATTCTAAAAAATCCCAAAGATCCCAAAGCTATAAGATTGATTAAATCAATTACATGTGTAAAAACTAAAATAAAAAAACGTCATAAGGAATTAGAGATCTGTGTAAAATATAAAATATGATTCAATAACTAATGAGTTAGTCAAAATAATGTTTCCATGAAGTTCTTAAATAAATATGTAATAACCTTTTGAATTTTTTGTTGATCTATCAATTGAGATGGAGTGTGGATGTGTAAATTATGTATCATATGCGTAATACCATCAATTATACTACCGTATTCATCTTTTATGTTATACATTTAATTAAAATTATATTTTTGACAATCGTAATCATGACTATAATCATTCTCATGTTCCTGAAATTGTATTTTGCACTATTGTCATATTTTATATATCTATATGTAAAACAAACTACCCCATAACATGGTATTAAAATTTCACGTTTTATTTTACTTTGCTATATATTTTGTACCATATGCGTAGGTTGTGATGCTAATAGATATATTTTATGTAATGTTAACTAAAGTTTTTATTTTGTTTATATATTATTGATCTACTTTTTCTATTTTTCTACTTGAACTTGTTCCTTATGAGACATAGTCGTAGTGTGAGTGGGTTTATTTATGTATGTATTATAGAATCACTATATATGTATTATAGAATCACCATTGCCAATTATACTTTTTATTTTATTTTTCAAATCCTAACAATGATTGTATGATGTCATTCATTGTATGATATACACAATAGTATTCTCATATCCTTAAAAGGTGTGTTGGATATAATGTGATAAATTTGTTTTGAAGCATTTATGTTATAATCTCACTTGGAATGTTATTATCCTTTTCTATGATTCTTGAATCAGTAATTATAAATGTATATTGATTTTCAACACATATTCGATATCATATATTTTGATGCACGAAAAACCTAGATGGAGATTTAGATATATGGTTAACACTAGCACATTTTGGATGCTTTATGTATGTCATCTTATTTTCTAGTGATGTGATCCTTTTACTGAGATATATAAATTTTGTTTATTTTGACAATTTCTATGAACTTTCTAATACTGACTACTTTATCATGAAGGGATTCACAAGAACAAGCTTTAGGTACCTCATATTGAAAATGCATATAAACACCATCCAGAAGATGTGTCGGAGTCGATGGGGTTTAGAAAGGACATGTTGATTACATTCATGATGTGGTGGCCTAAATTTTAAGGTGTTAACAACATGGACATTATAATCTAGTGTAAGCCAGTCAAAAAAAATGGGAATAGGATTATACCTTTGACAACTTTGAGGTGTACGAAGAGGATTAGGTAAAATATATTGAGATTTTTCATTATTATTTGATTAATATCATATTTGAATCATTTTATTACATGAGTATTAATGATATACCTAATTAAATGAAGACAACATGTGATCAAAATTAGGAAATATTAAATTAATAAAAATTTAAACTAGCAAAGCCATACATTCTTTGTAAATTGAGATTAAAGTAACGAAAAGATGAAATGTAGGTCCAAGAAAAAGTTTTTTTTGTATATGGAGATTAGTAAGTTTCCTTAAAATACAATGTAAAAATAAATAGTTTTAAATGTCATATATGATATTTTAAGTTAAATAAAATTACTTTATAGCTAGATATTAGATCCAATGTCAAAATAAATTTATTTTAGCATCAGATGTTTAATAATTTATCTATACTATATGAAATACTATTTTAAGCTATGTCCATAAAAAATGTGAAGGTTAACTTATATGTTTTATCTAAATCTTTAATTAATTGGTGTATTAACTATGATTAAGATAAAATAAAGTTAAAGGTATAAATTTTTTTAAATGATTATAACTAGAAAAATCAAACTAAACACACTGAAATAAAGAACACTTGACTAAATAAAATAAGATATGTATAAAAAACATTATAATATTTTATTGTTTCTTATCTATATGAATGTGTGTGTTATGAATATGACTCAAACTTATAACACATGTAGAGTCA
>JARHVA010000512.1:435000-497500 GCA_037957365.1 Torreya grandis | reverse complement strand
GACCCTATAATGTCTACACTTTGAACTATAACTCATCAATGATGACACTTTGTGATGTCATAACATTAATTTGTTTGTTAAGAATCTTGGAAATAGTTCGGCAGACATTTCATATTCTTCTATGTAAAATTAACATACACTTCCATTAAGGATGAATGTAGGGGAAGTTATAACCATTGGAGAGGTTCAAGTCATGTTAGAAGAAGAGGTTCCAAGAGAAAACCAAAGTTTCTGTTTAAACTACTCTATGCTAACTCTTGTATTGGCATGTTCGAGTGTGATTTTTTTTTCCATTTTAATGTTTTAAATATGAATGAAATGAATATCTATTAAATGCATCAAGTATGAATATGTATTGAATGTGTTTTCATGAGTGAATGTCAAGCCTGAGCAAGATAGCCATAAAGGTAGTCTTTAAGTGGAACCCCTCTTTTCTATGTATACCAAAAAGATGTAAGATTGACATAATGATAGTATCATGTAGTTGATCCCATCCCATATTGGTTAGTTTTTTTTTAGGAAGGGTGATAGTTGATTTTATAAATTTGAATGCTTATAGAGATGCTTAGAGAGGTTTTTATTGATCGAGTACATTTCTGTAGGTGTAAAAAAAACAACTCAAAAAGACACAGATCCATATATGTACTTTATAATAACTGATGTGGCCAAATCAAAATAATTTAAGTGATCAAATAAATTAAAGTAAAAGTGGGACAAAACTAACATTAATAAGTATATCACTCATTTGAATGATTTACAAATTCATTTACTATCATTTAATGTGATGCATATTTCACATTTATATTTTTATGAAATGCTTCATTTTATATATGTTAGAAAAAACTCCATACTTGTGGATGCTACTAGTAAATTTGTCTTAAATAAATCTATGTATAAAACATCGAGATATATCGTTTATGATACTGATTCCACTTATATCACAAATACAATATAATATAAACATCTCAAAATAATATCTCGACTTATTTTATATAAATTTATTTAAGATAAGTATACTAAATATAATATACAAATAATCTACTCAATAAAATGCCAATACAAAATAAATTTAATTTACTGAAAATGACTAACATTATTTCAGTATTAACAATATACTTAAATAAATTTAATTAAATTAACACCCCTAAATCATGACATTATTTCAACATTACCAAATACTAAAATTTTCAGAAAACTATTTCAATATTAACGGATATTAAATTTTTCAGATTGATGCAAATATTTATTTTTGAAATCAAACATAGATACATTCTTCAAATCTCCAGCTGGGCATTGTGCTATATGTGATCACAATAATCCCAAGAGTGTAAACAAGAACCCACTTAAGCTGCTTCCTAAGTCGAAGCCTAAATTTTTTACTAGCAGAAACGCAATGGGCGAGAACCCATGGCACCGCCAGATCAAATACCACAAGTGAAGTTAGTATATTGGCGTCCTCTCCACACCGTTAAGGATCGCCGTATATTCCTTGAAAATTTTGGGTTTTTCTGTTTTGAGGGTCAGAAAATTCCTGGGTATTACGACTAGGGTGGTGGCGCTTATGAATGCGATTCCTGTAGAGATTATTGAGAATCCCAAGCACAGTTGGGACGTGTTTTCCAACTGCACCATGCCTTCACGGTGAAGTTCCCCTCGTTCGCGATATAGCCACATCACGACCACAGCCAGGGAAGCAAACAAGGCCAGAGTATCAGAGAATAAAAACACTTTAAAAATATTATATAATGCCAATTTGGCAGCTCCAAACTGTACATGGCCTGGGTCACTCTCAATTCCGCCCGAAATTTGAAAGATGGCTGCAAATGTAACAGTGGCAATAAGGGATGCCACCAATGTGTCCACTTCCACGAGTTTTGTTTCCACCGATCTCCCATTTCTGTTCTGTACAGAGTAGTCTTCAGAATTGACATTGGAATGTGGTATATAACTTCCACCAGCTCCGGCAGCTTCTAGAACCTCTACAATCTTGACACAATTGGGTTTCTCTTGAGATGTTGCTATGTCAAGTGCAGGCTGACCTTCGTTGTTTAATGCATTTACTCTTACACCTCGGAACGATAACAAATACTCAACAAGCTGTACCATCGACAAATCAAATCTCAATTTAATTATCTATGTTTTTTGTTTAATAATTCCGATATGATTTTTTTAGGGTCATTAGGACATAGCACAATGATAAGTTGGGTACTTACTACTGAGAGATCAAGGAGTATGATTACTCGATCAAGTAAAAACGCCCAAAATTATTTTTGGGCAAACAAGGCTTCTCGATTTAAATTTTAAGCATTTGGAAGACAAATCATATATTGGCCTTTGCATCCTTGTGAAGCCCTCAGGTATGAAGCAGTTTTTAAAGATTTTTGGATGACTATAAGGTATTTGGCAGATTTTTATGCCTGCATTATATATACTCATTTTAGGGAAGTCGTTTCTTCTTCTCAAACACTTGTATACAAATTTGCAGGGTTATGATTTTGTTTTACTAAAGCTTTGTCATAATATTTTAATGTTAACCTATGTTTTGAAATCTCTTCAAATTTCAACTGAACTTTTTTTAAAGAAAAACAACTTTTTTAATTTGATTTTAAACTTTCAGGAGATAAAACTTATACATTAATCATTAGATTCTGATGAATCCCATTTTACTAGTCCTTTGTCTATATAGAGGATATAGATAAAAATTTTATTATGGAAGAGAAATATAATGTTAGAAACTGAAGATGAACTGGGGATAATTTCTCCATCCACAACTTAACTACTAGTTGCACCTTAGTTCCCATGCATGCAGGAGTTAACAATCAGTTAGTTAACTGACAGTTAGGAATCAGTTACTCCAAAGTAGTTAACAGTCAGTTCTTTCAAGCAGTTAGAGGCAGTTAAACAATTAGTTTTTTTTCAGTTATTTTTGCCAAGAAAATTTATTTAAAGACGCCTTGGGCACAACATTGTAAGCAAGGAAAAAGAAGATCAATAAAGAAATCTTTTTCAACATTGCAGTAGCTTTCTGAGTTCTGGGTTTGCATTCTTGTTTATTTTCTTGCTCTGTTTTGTCTTTCAAAGTGGTATCAGAGTGCAGGTGAGAGGAAGATCTTGAAAGAAGTGCGTGGGTAAGAAGCAGCAGTAGAAGAAATTGCAGAAAAGGAGAACGCAGTCAGTTTGTAAGCCGTGAAAGCATGAAGTCAGCCCAAGCGAAGTGCGCAGTAGTAAACGTGAAGGAAGAGAACAGAGTTAAAAAAAGAGATGAAACAGCAGAATCATGCAGGTTCACATGAAGTGCGTGGCTAGAAGAAGTTTGGCGTCAGAACCGACAGTATAAAGAAGAAGCACAGGGGCCTATTGTGTATGCAAAGAAAAACTAAAGTGAGGCGCCCAACAATGAAGGAGCAGAAGCAGTTGGAAGCGCCAGGTTAAATGCAACCGCTGCACTTTGGCGCTAAGGAAAAGCGGCCATCTAGCAGACCATGGGCAGAAGCGCAGCCAAAGAAGAAGACAAATTGGTAGTAGAAGTCTAAAGAATCGCAGCAAGGAAAGTTTAAAGATTTTTATTTATTTATTTATTTATTTTTATTTTTAAAAAAATAGAAAGGATCGAGGGTTTGACATTTAGTAGATGGAAAGTCAGATCGTGAAAAAGCAGTAGTGGATAAAGTCAAAAAAATGAAGAAAGAGAATTTAGTCACTTCAGCAATTGACATGGCAGTGAACAACAGTATCTCTCAGCCTCAAATTCCCATTTTTAATGGTAAGAATTACAATTTTTGGGCAATTAAGATGAAAACATTGTTTTGCTCACAACAAGTTTAGGATTTGGTAGAGAATGGTTTTGTAGAACCGTAGGATGAGGCAGCCCATCTGGCATTAACTCGAGCACAAAAGGACGAGCTTAAGGAGAACAGGAAAAAAGATGTAAAAGCTTTATTTATAATCCAACAGGGACTGGATGAATTGATTTTTTCCAGAGTTGCAGCAGCAACAAGATCCAGAGAGGCATGGAAAATCTTGGAGACTACCTATAAAGGTAATACAAAGGTAAAAATTGCTAAATTGCAATCTCTTAGGTGAACTTTTGAAAATTTACAAATGAATGATTCAGAATCTATAGACCAGTTTATGGGTCAAGTGTTAAATATAGTGAATCAAATTAGATCTAATGGAGAAACTATAATGGATCAGAAGATCATAGAAAAAATACTCAGGAGTTTACCTAGTAAATTTGATGCAATCGTTGTAGCTATTGAGGAAACCAAGGATTTGGAACAGTTATCTATAGATGAATTAATGGGTTCATTGTTAACACATGAATCTAGACTGAATAGAAATAGCAATACTTCTCTTGAGAATGCTTTCAAGTCATAGGTATCATTTGGCAGAGGAAGAGGAAAAGGAAGGTCACACTTCAGAGGAAGAGGCAAAGGCAAAATTGGAAGGAACAATCTAGATCAAAGTGAACACAGTAATCACAACTACAACAATAGAGGACGTGGCAACAATCACTTCCAGCAAAGTTCACAGAGGTTTGATAAATCTAATATTCAATGCTATTATTGAAAAAAAATTGACATTATGCAAGTGACTGCAGAAGGAAACAAGGATATGTGGACAAGCAGAATGTTAATTACACAGGTGAATCTAGTTCTAATCCTAGAAGCTTATTTCTTACTTGTAATGTTACTCAAGAAAAAGTTAGAGATATTTGGTTCTTAGATAGTGGTTGCAGTAATCATATGACAGGGAATAAAGAATTTTTTGCTAGTCTTGATGATTCTGTAAAATTTGAAGTGAAATTAGGAAATGATATCAAAGTGGATGTAATGGGTAAAGGTGTAATAAATGTTTTGGAAAAGAATGGTGAAAGAAGGTTTATACCTGATGTTTATTTTGTACCTAGACTAAAGCATAATCTTATGAGTATTAGACAGTTAGTACAGAAAGGTTACAGAGTATCTTTTATGGATAATGTTTACACAATATTGGACAAGTTTCCAAGTGACAGGTTGATAGGAAAAGTGGAGATGACCAAGAATCAGATGTTCCCTCTTCGAATTCATTGCATCCAAGGAGAAGAGGAAGCCCACTTCAAATCCATACAGCTAGACCAATCATGGCTATGGCACTTAAGGTATGGACATTTACATTTTGGAGGTTTGAATTTGTTACAAAAGAAAAATATGGTGAAGGGTTTACCACCAATAGAAAATCCAGGAAGTTCATATGACAGTTGTATTCTAACAAAACAACATAGAGAGAGCTTTCCAGTAGGAGCCTCATATAGAGCAAAGGTAATATTGGAGTTAGTCCATAGTGATTTATGTGGACCAATGCAAACTCCATCATTTGGAGTTAGTACTTATTTTCTAACCTTCATTGATGACTTTAGCAGAAAGACGTGGATATATTTTCTCAAAAATAAGTCTGAAGCCTTTGGAAAGTTTTAAAAATTCAAGGTAATGGTTGAAAAGCAGAGTGGCCATTACATCAAGGTACTTAGATCAGATAGAGGAGGTGAATATATGTCTAATTAATTTCAAGATTTTTGCAGATATCATGGCATCAAAAAGCAATTGACTACAAGGTACACACCACAGCAGAATGGTGTAGCAAAAAGAAAGAATAGAACAATCATGGAAATGGCTAGAAGCATGTTGAAGGCAAAACACTTGTCAAATGAATATTGGGTAGAAGTAGTAGCATGTACAGTATATATTTTGAATAGAAGCCCAACAAAGAGTGTCAGAGATCAAATTCTACAAGAAGCGTGGAGTGGTAAGAAACATAATGTACATCATTTCAGAATTTTTGGTTGTGTTGCATAGTGTCTTATAGCATCTAAATTGAG
Source organism: Torreya grandis (assembly GCA_037957365.1). Lineage (NCBI taxonomy): Eukaryota > Viridiplantae > Streptophyta > Pinopsida > Cupressales > Taxaceae > Torreya > Torreya grandis. Next base: position 491,643 of record JARHVA010000512.1, on the reverse strand, counting down.
AAGAAAGCTTGATGATAGAGGTGAGAAATGAATTTTTATTGGCTATAGTGAAGAATCAAAGGCTTATAAGTTGTATAACCCCATTTCAAAGCAAGTGATTATTAGCAGAGATGTTGAATTTAAGGAAGAAGAAGCATGGGATGGTAGCACCATCACAATTGGAGCACCAATTCCCCAAAATGAAGAAGAATCTGAAGAACAAAATTTGCAAGGTGATCAATCCTGTCCACAAGCAAGAACAAGCACTTCAATAAGAACACCTAGGAGGTTTGAACAAGGTGAATCATCTGGACATGCATGTCATCCTACTCCTAATTCACAAGTGATGAATCAGATCCAACTCTTGTTACTATAAGATCAAGATTGAAAGGTAAAAAAATGAGAAACATGAATGAGATTTATAATCAAGAAGAAGAGAAATTAGATTTGGTTTCAAATTTTTCTCTTTTCACTCATGATCTTATGTATTATGAAGAACCAGTTAATGAGGAACATTGGATAAAAGCAATGGATGAAGAAATGAATGCCATTGAAAGAAATCAGACATGGGATCTAAATAATCTACCTGAAGGTAAGGATTGTATAGGATTCAAATGGTTTTATAAGACCAAATTTGATGCAAATGGAAATCTTGAAAACACAAGGCAAGGTTAGTAGCAAAAGGTTTTGCACAAGAACATGGAATTGACTATAATGAAACATTTGCTCCAGTTGGTAGACTTGATACTGTTAGAATGGTTTTATCAATAGCTACTCAAAATAATTGGTATGTATATCAAATGGATGTCAAATCAGCTTTCTTGAATGGTTTTCTAGATGAAGAAGTGTATGTGAAATAGCCCACAGGTTATGAATTGCAAGGACATGAAGAAAAAGTCTACAGATTGAAGAAGGTCCTTTATGGTCTCAAGCAAGCACCAAGAGCATGGTATAGCAGGATTCATTCATATATGATAAACAATGGATTCAGCAGAAGCAATAGTGAGCCTACTTTGTACACAAAAATCAATAAAGAAGGTCAGATTTTGATTGTGTGTTTGTATGTTGATGATTTAATTTTCACTATAAATTTGTTTGTAGACACATTTAAATCAGCAATGAAGAAAGAATTTGAAATGATATATTTGGGATTAATGAATTATTTTTTGGGTATAGAAGTTGTACAATCAGATAAAGGAATATTTATTTGTCAAACTAAATATGCAAAGGATGTGTTAAGGAGATTTAAGATGCTAAATTGTAAACCAGCACCTACAATAGTTGCTACAGGGACCAAACTTAGCAAAGAAGACCAAGGGTCTAATGTTGATTCTACGACATTCAAAAGACTAGTTGGCAGTTTGATGTATCTTACAGCTACAAGACCAGACATCATGTATGGGATCAGTTTAATTTCTAGATTCATGCAGTCACTGAAAGACTCACATTGGCATGTTGGAAAGAGGATATTGAGATCTGTGGCAGGAACTACAAAATATGGAATTTTATAATCCACAACTAATGATTTTAGTTTGATTGATTTTACTGATAGTGATTTTGTAGGTAGCGTTGATGATAGGAAGAGTACTTCTGGACATGCCTTTCTTTTAGGCACAGGGGTGGTCACATGGGCATCCAAAAAGCAACCTATAGTGACACTTTCATTAGCTGAAGCAGATTATGTAGCAGCCACATCAGCAGCATGTCAAGAAACTTGGATGAGGAGAATATTGAAAGATTTATTACACACACAGAAGGAGTCAACACTAATCTTTTGTGACAACAAATCAGCAATCGCATTATCGAAAAATCATGTTTTTCACAAGAGGAGCAAGAACATTGATACAAGATTTCACTTTATCAGAGACTTAGTGAACAATGGAGAAATCCATCTGGAATTATGTAGATCTGAAGATCAATTGGCAGATATATTCACAAAGGCATTAGCAAAGGAGACCTTTGATTATTTAAGACAAAATTTAGGCATTGTAAATGCTGAAGTTGTTAGTGATAGAAATTAAGGGGGAGTGTTAGAAACTGAAGATGAACTGGAGATAATTTCTCTATCCACAACTTAACTACCAGTTGCACCTCATTTCTCATGCATGCAAGAGTTAACATTTAGTTAGTTAACTGACAGTTAGGAATCAGTTAGTCTAAAGTAGTTAACAGTCAGTTCTTTCAAGCAGTTAGAGGCAGTTAAACAATTAGTTTATTTTCAGTTATTTTTGCCAAGAAAATCTATTTAAAGATGCCTTGGGTGCAACATTGTAAGCAAGGAAAAAGAAGATCAATAAAGAAATATTTTTCAAGATTGCAGTAGCTTTCTGCATTCTGGGTTTGCATTCTTGTTTATTTTGTTGCTCTGTTTTGTCTTTCATATAATATTTAATGAGGAGATTTTAAAATACCTATATAAAAATGAAATTAAATTACCTCAAAAATACAATTAGGTGTATTAGCTTCATAGCTTTCTCTTTTATTTGGAAGTTGTATGTTTAAGATGTGCTCTAATGATTAGAAGTAAATTAGAACCTAAAATAAATTATGATTCATATGCTAAACATTTTCCTTTGTTGGCAGACGTGGACTTCAGCCTAGCAAATAACTAATTCTCTTTGCCACATCTTTCTATACACAGCTGTCCTCTACGTCCACTTTAAAATAATTATTATTTTATTAGCTTGCAGAGGCATCTACGGTTTGTATTTAATGGATTCTCTCTTGTTGTTTGGAGAGACTTCCAGTCTATGTTTTTTGAACTGCTCTGTATTAAGGCAAAAAATTGCAGTGAAGCCCTCCTGATTTGTACACAGCAAGTTTCTATTCTCAAGAGTAACGCAGATCTTTTAAAGTCTGAATAAAATTTAATTTCTATGGTTTCTATCTTTATGTGCATAGTGTATGTTTTATTTGCTGTAGAAAATTATCTATCCGCTCTCTTACAATTTGGTATCAGAGCCAGCAGCTAGCAAACTATTGAAAGAGATGGGTAGATCCAAGGGTGCAGGAGAAACACAGCCAAATTATAGATTAAAAAATATAGATCGTGGAAGGAAAAATTAAATATATCTCTCCAAAGAGCTTGATTGGGAGGCAACCAAAGTCAAGGAAAAGAGCCTTCAACATAGAAGTGCCAACACTTGCAAAATACAAAAGGAAAGAGCCGTGGTTAAAGCTCCGACAAAGAAGCATAAATTGAGGGAGCGTCATTGTAAGTCAAACCTCAGATTCCATATTTATCACAGAATAGAACTAGTAGTTCTTGGATTTCAGCATGTGTATGTATAAAATATAGATCAAGAATTTGTGAAAAATAAAAGACTAAAAACCATAAGGTTCAAACTCTGTTCGCTTGTCTGCAAAAGGGGAGTAATCTGACCGAAGTTTTTGTGCGTGGCTGGAGTAGTTTGATCAACATCCCTGAGTCTTCGTCAGCTATACGAAAGTGGTATGAAACCTAGGCACCAATTTTATAAAGGTAGTATGAAACTTGAGTAACAGATAGTCCATGCTCACGCTAGTCCCTAATTTAATGAAATGATGGGAGACTATTCTAAGAATGTAAAATGTAATGATTTCCCCTATATTAAAAATATTAATAATGACAAAGAACCATAGCTTAATTAAAACAAACCAAAGATCATGTTTATCAAAATAAAGCTAAAATAGAGTTTTATAAAAAAGGGAGAAGAGAAACTCTAACAATAGAGAGTAAAAGAAAGGAGTTTCTCTAGAAGCCATCGTAAGAGTAAGTGGTAGCATTTCTCAACCCCAAATATTATTGTTCAATGGCAAAAACTATAACTATTAAAGAATTAAAATGAAAACCATGTTTTGCTCACAAGATGTTTGAAATTTAGTTGAAAATAGGTTCCCTAAACCAACAAACTGACAAACATTTTAAGCCCTCTCACAAGTAGAGAAGGATTTATTGAAGGAAAACAAAAAGGAAGATGGAAAATCACTATTCTTCATTAAGTAAACAATGGAGGAGTCAAAATTTGCAAGGGTTGCAAGTGTCACAAGGTCAAAGCAAGCATGAGTAAAGTTGCAAGCAACATACCAAGGTACAAGAAAAGTTAAAACTACAAAATTACAAATACTTAAAATGGATTTTAAGAATCTTCAAATGAAAGAATCTGAGAGTATAGATTGATTTTTTACACATGTAATGGGCATTGTAAATCAAATAAAGATTCATGGTGAAAGTATGGAAGACCAAATGATTGTAGAAAAAGTATTTAGAAGCTTTTTTCAAGGTTCATTTTAGTTCTAGTATCAATTGAGGAGTCTAAGAATTTAGCTCAAATATCAGTGGATTAATTAATGGGGTCACTTCTATCACATTAGCAAAGGGTAAACCATTCAAAAGGATATTCATTGGAAATGCAATAAAATCTTAGCTTTCAGTGAATAGAATAAAAGGGAGATAAAATTACAAAGATGTACAAGTCATTTTTCACCAAGAGGAGGAAGAATCTACTCAATTTGAAAGCAAAATATCAACACCAAGCTTACACACATTTTTTACAATAACAGGAGGAAGAAGCAACAACCATTTTCGTAGCCATCATCAAGGAGAAATATATGATTAATCTAACATCCAATGTCATCATTGTCAAAGGTTTGGGAACTTTGCATCTAAATATATAAAATGGCAATACGATATGAATAAGTAAAAGGTAAACGTTACAATTAAAATCCATCTCAACACTTATAAACAAAACACAATATTGATAACATATAATATTACACAAGAAAGTTTAAATGAAGTATGGTTCTTAGATTGTGGGTGTAACAATGACATGAGTGGAAGCGAGGAGTTGTTTTGAATAATAGATGATTTGGTAAAATTAGTAATAAAATTGAGAAATGATCACAAAGTATCAGTTATGGGGAAAGGATCAAGTAACATAAGAAAAAAATGGAGAAAATAAACATATCCTTGATGTTTACCATGTTCATGAATTATAACATAATTTTATAAGCATTGGTCAATTGGTGCAAAAATATTATAGAATATACATTGAGAATGGTGAATATGTGATTTTAGATATCAAACCTAGCAATAGGGTTATTTCAAAAGCTAGAATGACAAGGAATAAAATGTTTCCTCTTAAGTTCCAAAGTGAACTATTTTTAGAACCTTAAGAATTGTAAACAATTGTTGAAGCAGTCTTCATGGTTTCATAGAAGAATCTATCTCATTTATGGCACCAATAGAGCCATCTAAAACATCATGTGAGAGTTACATATTAAGAAAGTAACATAGACAAAAGTTTTTAGTTGGAAAATATTATATGGCAAGGCATTCAATTGAAATAGTCCATCCAGATCTTTGTGGACCAATGCAAACATCATCTATAAGTGGAAATCCTTAATTTTTGACACTCATCTGTGATTTCAACCAAAAAAAAAACTTGGGTCTATTTCTTGGAATATAAATCAAATGTCTTTACTATTTTTAAGGATTTTGAGAGAAAAATGGAAAAAAAAAAAAGTGGATATTATATCAAAATATTGAAAGTTGATCAAGGTGGTGAATACATGTCAAATGATTTTATGAACTTTTGCAAGGTAAATAGAATAAGAAAATAAATTACAACAAAATATACACCTCAACAAAATAGTGTTGTTGAAAGAAAGAATAAGACAATTATGGAAATGGCTTGAAGCATGATAAATGGTAAACATTTACCGAAATGAATATTAGGCTAAAGTAGTTGCATGTGCAGTATACATTTTAAATAGGTGTCCAACAAAAGCAATGATAAATAAAATACCATCAAGAGTTTGGAGAAAAAAGAAACCTAGTGTCTCACACTTTAAAGTCTTAGGATATGTATCATACTCTTTGATACCTCAAGAGTTGAGAAAGAAGTTAGATGATAGAGGCAAAAAGTGTATCTTTGTGGGGTATAGTAAACAATTCAAAGCATGTAAACTATACAATTCGATTGCAAAGAAGGTAATAATCAATCATGATGTAGAATTTGTTGAAAAAAACCCCTCAGAAGGGAGCATTAACAAGATAATTATAATTGTAGTTAAAATGCCACATGAAAATGAGATAGTAGAAGATGATACAAAAAATGTTCCTCAAGATCCATAAGTGAATTTTCCTACAATGCCTTCCGAGACACATACCACTCCAAACCTATTTACTCCAGCAAGTAATAATAACATTGAGTCTTCTAATCCAACACTTGCATCATTGAGATCATGCTCAATAAACACTTCAAATAAGACACATAGCCTAAAAGAGATTTATGATGAATCACAAGACACTAAAAATATGGATTTATGTTATGATTTTTTATTTTTAAGACAAGTCGATCCAATTTACTTTGAGGATTCAATTAAAGATAACTATTAGATTGTAGCTATGGATGCAGAAATTCAATCAATTGAAAATAATTAAACTTGAGATCTTGAGGAGGATCCTAAAAGAAATGAGGTAATTGGAGTAAAATAGGTGTATAAAACAAAGTTTAATGTTGATGGAAAAGTTTAGAAATATAAAGCAAGACTTGAATTTAAAATCTTAAGACAACAATAAGGAATAGATTATAATGAAATGTTTTCACATGCGGCAAGATAACACATTGTTAGAATAGTTTTCTCTATTATTTCTCAAAACGATTGGAATGTCTGTCAAATGGACGTCAAATCAACATTCTTGAATGACATTTTAGAAGAGGAAGTTTATATAAAATAGACACTTGATTATGAAGTTTTGGGAGAAGAGCACAAGGTCAACAAGATGAAAAAGGCTTTATATGGATTGAAACAAGCTCATAGAGCTTGGTATAGTAGAATAAATTCTTATTTTGTGAACAATGGGTTTAGCAAGTGTAGAAATGAAGCCACCTTCTATGTCAACCTGAATGATGAAAGATAAATTTTGATAGCATGCTTGTATGTGGATGACTTCATTTTTTTAAAAAAAACTTGGCAATTGAATCAATTAAAATAACTATGAAAGCTGAATTTGATATGACTGATTTATGAATGGTGAGATACTTTCTTGGCATAGAGGTGAATCAATCCAAAAAATTATTTTTATATGTCAATCAAAGTATGCTAATGATTGGTTGAAGAGGTTCAAAATATTTAATGTTAATTCACCTCCTACACCAGTCTCAAAGGGTTTGAAACTTAGCAAGGAAGACAAAAGTTTAATTGTGGATGCAACTTTATTCAAGAGATTAGTGAGCTGCCTCATGTATCTAACCACCATAAGACTAGACATTATGTATGGTGTTAGTCTTATTGCAAGATTCATGAATAATCCCAAAAACATTATTGGAACGCTGCAAAAAAAAATTGTAAGACATATAATTGGTACAATTTTTTTGGGATAATGTATACACCTTTAGATGACTTCAAGTTGATTGGTTATACAGATAATGATTAGGGAGGTAGTACGGATGACAGAGAAAACACTTTAGGGTATATTTGTCATCTTGGATTGGGTGTTATATCTTGAGCATCAAAGAAACAACTAATTACAACACTTTCATCAGTTGAGGTAGAATATGTTGCACCTACATTAACAAGTAGCTAAAGAGTTTGGATGAGAAGAATACTTTCAAATTTAATGCATACTCAAGAAAAAGCTACAAAGATATACTGTGACAATAACTCTAACTATAGCATTGTTTAAAAATCATTTTTTTCTTAAACACAGCAAACATATTGACACTAAATATAATTTTATTCATGAATTGATAAACAATAGTAATATATAACTTGAGTTTTACAAATCGAAAGAATAACTAGAAGATATATTCACAAAACCTCTTGTAAAGAATGTGTTTAAGCATTTCCAACCAAAAAAAAATAGGCATAGTTCATATACGTGGCTGTGAAGATTAAAGGTGAGTGTTGACGGACGTGGACTCCATCTCAACAAACACCTAATCTTCCCTACCATGTCCTTCTATACACAGCTGTCTTCTACGTCCACTTGCATTTTATAATTGTTATTTTTTACTTAGCTTGGATCTACATATACGGTTTGAACTGCTCTGGTTTGTAAAAGTAATATATATAGATGGACTCTGTTTTTAGTATATGAATATGTCAGCCAATGATTGATGTATTGTGTGTAAAAGATATGCTTTATTCGTTTGGGCTTTCACTTTTAAAATATGAAAGGAGTAAAATCGTAAGCGATTGCCTTCGTATATTATCTTTTTCTATTAATATCGCGCCGTTCAAGATTGGCATTTCTTTGTTATTTTATTCAAGACTGAAAAAATGTTTTAAATATGGGAGTCGTCTCATAAATATGAATGGCTCATAATATTAATTTATAATAAGTCCAAGGTAATACACTTAAGAGTTTCTGTCAATTAACAGATTTCAAAAATGGAAAATAATGAATCTCTATTATATAGAGAGGATCTCGAAGCACTGAAAGCTGTAAATTTTATATTAATGACCGTGTGTTCCCGTTTTGGTAGTGGTGCAAATATATTATATAAAATGTAAAATTCCTACCACGAGTATATGAGCCTGGGTTGTTTTATGTATTTCGTGAACTTGAATTATATGATTTACAGTCCACATTTGATCGCATCCACATTATGCCAGCTATTAAAGTTCATAATAGGCCCTTTTTTTAATTTCTTTTGTTTAAATTTATAAATAAAATTATAATACAATATTAATTATAACCCCCCCCCCCCCCCCCCCAAAAAAAATAACATCTCAAAAATTAAGTTATGCAAAAAATATAAAAAGTCAACTAAAAATAAATTGATAAATAATTAAATCCTATCTCCATTATAGGATAATTTTTGTTCTTTCTTATTGAAACTCCATCCAATATTATAGATAACTAATATTTATTGGATTAGCAATAACCATAAAAAATATAGAATAATGTTGAGATTCAAATATTGGTTGATTCTTATAGGTTTCAAAAGTTTCAAATTCATGTGCTCTTTTGATATTTTTTTTTGAAGTAATATATGTAGATACCATTTGACAAAGGAATCTCTCACATATAGTTTCTAATAAACTTTGAACTTTCCTTCTTCCCTATGCTATCTTTACATTTTTCTGTGTCCTTATTTGGAGAAGAGTGTTTATATGGTTTCCAATATTTAGGTTGAGAAGAATGAGAATTTTTCTTTTTTGGCTTACCTGCATGAGGACATACTCCCTAAAAATGCCCAATTTGGTGGTAAAAATGACATCTAAATGAAATATTTTAATAATCCAAAGTTTCGATCTAATAGAAGTTTTCATGAATTAAAAAGATCCTATTAGAAAATATTTTGCTAAGGTCCACCTCAATACAAACATGGGTATAGCTTTACAACCCTTTCTTAGACCGCTTAAAATCTATCTTGATGAATCTTCGAAATGTGTTACTTATAACTTTACATACTGAAGGATGTCGAAATGAAAGAGGAAGATTTGAGAGCTTCACTCCAACCAACATTTTAAACAATACCATTGTTAAGGGATTTTCTTCAATTTTTACATAGAGATATAAAGTACTTTTATTTTTCTTTCTTCTTTTTGAAAGTTGACATGAAGTTGACATCATTAAACATGAATTTCTTCACATAGAGAAATAAAGATAAATTTATAATATTCTTATATGCATTGCATAGAGAAATATATTTATAATATTCTTTATTCAACATTTTTTTAATGATCTCTTTAAATTGCTACCTTATTTGTTACTATTTTATATATTTTTTCTTTGTTTTTGGTTCTGACATTCATCTTTGGAGTAGAGAAAGTGGCATTCTAATACTTTTCTCTTTAAATGTTCTATTCCGAAGCTTAATTCACCTTGATTCATTGGTGCAACACTATCAAATGAACTATTTATATATTTGGAATACAAGTGAGGAAGATTGGAGAACTCATACGTATGTGATGTTCTTTATACACGACCTCTTACAAATCTACCAAAGATAAAAAGCCCTCTTATTGGTATAGTATCTGTCTATGGACTATAAATAAGAATTTTCTAATTTGTAATGTCCATCAAATATTTTAAGCTCTCCTTTTTCCTCACATGCTTCAAATGATTATCTCTTCAATTTCATATTTTCACTACATACCTCCATCCATTGTTGTAGTCTTAGAGATAAATTTACATTATGCATGAGGACTTATTATTCTACATATTTGAATGTGATAATTTGACCTTTTTGTATGTGATATGCTTATGTATCCTTCAAGTTATAAGGCCTTTCTGAAGATATGATGATGTAGCATTGTATATAATTTAGTGTTGTAATATTAATTAAGTCGTTATTGTAAAAAATGAAATATTAAAGTGGATATAAATAGTTTTCTTTAATGCATTCCTTGTTGTTATAGTCTGTTTTAAGGAGTTTTATTTTTATAAATTTTGAACATTTTTAATAGTGTTTTTATAAACATGAATGTTCATTTGTAATATTATTATTGTTTATGTTAGGATTTTTAAGAATTTCTACATTATAGTAGAAATATATCTGTATATATAATTTCAAGTATCGGAATGAATTATAGAGTGCCTCAAATTCAACAAAAAGATTTCATGTAAATTAATTCTAATTTCTTATTTTATCTATCTAATAATCTAACAGAATCACATCTATAATAAAGTGTCTATCCATTCCATTTTCCAAGAGAAACTTGTTGAAAATGAAAATTGAATGTACATTTTAATGTGTAACTTTCCTTTTTGGGCCTCCCATTTATGTTGTGTAGTACTGAATATTCTTCAAAATTGGCCTTGGAATGTGGGATATAACTCTTCCCAGCTTCAGCAGTTTCTAAAGCCTCTATAATATTGACACAATTAGGTTTTCGTTGAGATGTGGCTATGTCAAGTGCAGTCTGATCATCGTTGCTTAATGCATTTACTTTTACACCACGGAACAATAGCAGATACTCAACAAGCTGCACCAGCAACAAAACAAATCTCAATTTAATTATCTCTGATTTTTGTTTAATAATTCCGATATGTTTTTAGGGTTATTAGGACTCAGCTCGATCATAATTTGCATACTTACCATTGAGCGACAAGGAATATGATGAATCCATTGAGACTTCTAAATCAACCAATAAATTAAATATAAAAAGGGTCATCGCAAAAAGGACAAAAGAAAAAATCAATGTGTGACAACATCCCATTTAAGATAATGAAGAGTTAGGTAGGGCAAACCCTTTTAAAAGTAATGAAAATGAAGTTATACTTGGCACAAGGAGGAACAACCATAACCATACCAACCATACAGTAATGTATCGGAGAGTGTCACTAATTCAAAAAACAAATAAAAAATAAACATATATTACATAATGAAAACACAAATACAATTTTTCTTTAGAATTATGTTAACATCTACAGGGAATCACATAAGGGAAAACAAAAACACACAATAAATTTTAAATCTATAATATTTATACGAAAAAGAAATTGAAATTAAAATTGTTATTAATGTGTAAAAGTCAAGTTATATGCATAAACTAAAAGAAAGCACCTACCCTACCTCTAAAACAAAAAAATAGTTAAACCAAAAAATAGTGAAACAAGAAAAAGACTAAATAAGCACTAATAAATTGACATTAAATCTAAGTCACTAATTATTATAAAAACAAATTCATCCAATATGGAATTCGAAACATTAACATCGCATATATTGTATAAACAAATGCATGAGTAGAGAAGAAAATAATGCATATACAACCTGGGGATTGACTCCATTAATAGCTGCCAAATGTAACACAGCCAGAAATCTCACGGTTGCAGCTCACCAATAATGCAGCATTTTCTTCTTTTCTATCAAATAGAAGCTTCTGCACTACCTCGAATCTATTATACTCCGCGGCATAATGTAGGACATTTTTATAGTCTTCACTAACAATTTCCACACAGCTTGGAATTGACAATAAAAATTCGTCTATTATATCCAAACGTCCCAAAACCACTGCCACATGAACAGGGCACCTTCCAAACCCATCCCTCCCTTCCATTAACTTATCCCACATTGGAGATTTTAGGATTTCACGTACAATGCAAACATGCCCTCAATGGACAGCTCTATGGAGAGGATTTTCATCTGGAAGACTCGAGAGAATTTTGAAAGCGGGACCCCATAAAGCTTCCAAAATCCCATTGGTCTTGGAAAGTAATAACTTCGTTGCATGTTGCGATATCCCATCGTTCTTGGCAAGTAACATCTTCACTACATCTGCATTAGATTCATTGAAAGTTTATAGTTCATACAAGCATATAAATCAGTGTTGAGCCTCACCCTATGTCAGTATTAATTTAAAATGGTTATTGAAGGAAATTTAGGTTTATATGCTTTGAAAATGCAATCCTTATATACTTCGGGAAAACTAATTTATATTGATGAGTTAATAAACAAACCCCAGAGTCGTTTTTGCAAGTGGATTAGGCGACAATGAGTATAGATGGAGCTTCTATTAACAACAGCTACCTAATATTTTGGAGTATCCAAGAAGTTACATGGTTTTAGAAGAACATGATTTTTAGAAAAAACAAACAAACTAGGTTATTTATTATTAAAACATTGCATTTTTTTCCAAAAATCATCAGAGGATTCTGAATTAAAACTTTAATTACATAGTTTTGTTAGACCATCCCTGAAACGGTCAGGTCGCCAGCTCAATTCCTCAAAGAGCCTGGCGCAGGGTGTATTGTTGTTGTTTTTTAGATTTTTTTCATCAACAATTATGATGGGGTTTCAATAATTATTTTGATTTTTCTTAATGGTGAGAGGTTATTGTTCTTTCTTTGAAATGAATTAAAATATATTAATACTTTATTTTATTATAATATTATAAATATATAATTATCGTATTTTTTTAAAAAAAATTGAAAAGTGTAATTTTATTGATAATTTTTTTATAATATAACATTAGTTTTACAAAAAAAATTGGTGGAAGAGTCACCCCTAAAAACTAACCCCACATCAAACTATATAAACCAACAATACAAAAAGAACAACCTAGTATTCCACTTTTTCTTTTGAACCACAGTCCAATCCTTTGAAAAACAAATATCTATCAGACTAGAAATAACCAAAGGAAGCACAAGATTATGTTGAGGTTCAAACATAGATTAATCTTTATTAGATTCAGAAGTTTTAGATTGATGTGATCACTGGATTCATCTTTTGTTGTATTACTTACAAATGTCGTTTGGCAAAAAACAATTATCATAGTGAATTCTCTAATAAACTCCTATCCTTCTTTCTACCCTGTGCTATCTTTAGAATTTTTTGTGCTTGTTTGGAAACGTGTACTTATATGATTGCCAGCTTTTAAGATGAGAAGACAGATCATCTTTCTTTTTTGATTTACTTGTATAAGAATAGACCAGTTGGAGAAAACTAGTTTGATGATAGAAATGACATTTAAAGTCAATATTTTCATAATCTAAAGTTTGAATCTGAAAGAAATTTTCATATTTCAAATAAATTCTATCTGGAAATCTTTTATAATTAAGTTTTTTTTTTTTTTTTTTTGTTTTTTAAAAACAAAATCTGACCTTTTTTAGTTTAAAATTCCAGATCAACATCATATATTGATTATCAATTGTTGAAAAAATTACTTGACTGTCACATTTTATAGCTGATATCTGAAACTTTAATTCAGAAAAAAAATAATGGAAAAATTTTAGTTCACAGAAAAAATTAATGGAAAAGATTTAATAGAAAAAAGGGCAAACATAAATTACCCAGATACCCTCCATAAGCAGCCACATGAAGACCTGTTTGACGATTTTTGGTTGGCCAATTAATACGATAATATGGCGTGGCGTCCACGAAAAGCTTGGCTGCTTCCACGTGACCATACTGGCAAGCTATTAACAAAGGCGTCTCTCCGAAGTGATTATGTTTGGCAGCACAACTCTTATTACGGCCGAGCAGAATCCTCACTATTTCCAGATTCCCTTCATTGGCAGCTTCATGCAAAGCTGTATTTCCATACATATTTCTTCTTCCACACATACCCTTCACATTATCAACAAACTACTCAACAATATTGAAATGGCCTTCCCCTGCAGCGATGTGTAGAGCAGTGTTTCCGCTTAATGTCGATCCCTGCAAAACACGTGGGTGCAGGTTTTTAAACGCATCCAGGTCACCATTTTGAAAAGCAAGGAAACATTCCCGATTCATCCTCTAGCTTTTCTCTATGTGGCTCTCTCCCGCTTGGACAAAACCAGATGTTTCCATTTCCATTATATCTATTTTTAATTGCATTCCATGTCTTTTTCCACGTCTTTTTCCTTTAGTTAATACCAAGTCGCGTTATTCATTTTTAAATGTGAAAGACTTCTCATTTATTAGTATTTTAGAATACAGGTACACCTCCGAAACCATCGACCTTTGATTTTCCGCAACCATGTTGGATATGTTAGATGAGTTAGCTTTAAGCCCAGGAAACCTTAATTTAATAACACCGGCTTTTAATAATTTCCAATTGTTATTATAAACTAATCGTATTCATATATTTATGATGATAGGCGTGCGTGTTGAAATGAGTTTTCTATTTTGTATTCAATAAATAATCTACAATTGATATTAGAGGATGAAAACAATTACATTCTTTTGTTTTTGGTGTGTAGTATATATTTGTAGAACTGCTTAAAATATGATCAACAATGTTATGTTGTTTAAAGGTGAAACAGTGGTAAATATAGAAAGATGAAAGGTCAATAAAGTTGATTAATGATAAAGGTAACTTTTTTGTCAATGTTATATATGTTATGCAAATATTTATGTATTTATGTTAGATGTCATTAAATTTATTTGACAAAGTTTTAATGTATATATAAAGATATAAAGGTTTGCTTGATGATTTATTAATTCAAAAATAATTGTGGCATTAATAACATATTGAAAAAATCGAAGAGAGCAAGTTTGATTGAGGATTTCAAAATGAGAAAACTTTTAGCTCTATTTTATAGTTTTAGAGACAATATTTTGTGACAAATAGTCAGACAATTTTCAGATGGGGCTAACATCAAATTAAATTAGGATCTATAAATATTTGTATGTCCTCAGAATAACACAAATGAACTAGTTGTGTTTACATTGATTTTATGTTATTGTGTTGTTTGATAGCATGTAATCTTTGGCTTTCTGTAAAGAGAACTGTATTATTGTCTTTTCTAGTTCCCTAAAATTAAATGACTCTACGAGTTGTTCGTTTGTGCCTACCTAATACATACCCAATCTAGGGGTTCACTGTCATGATTTCATTTCTACCAAAGCCCTATCTTATTGTTCTCATGGTACCCTACATTTTGAAATCTCTCCAAATTGTCATCGAGATCTTTCGAGATAAAGAAATCCTGCTAGTTTAGTTTTAAGTACTTATAGGACAAAACTCATTTTTTGGTTTTTGCATTAGGTTGTGAGGCCATTATTTTCAAAGCCATGTCTTATCATTCTCATGCTACACTGCATTTTCAAATCCCTCCAAATTGTCACCAAGTTATTTTTGCATAGACAAGGCTTCTCAATTTAAATTTTAATCATTTAGGAAACAAATAATACAATGGCCTTTGGATTCTTGTGAAGCCCTCCATAAGGGTGTGAAGCCATTTTTTAATATTTTTGAATGACTATATAAGGTGTTTGCAGATCTTTGTGCCTACTTAGTCCATTATTAGTCCAGGGAAGTCATTTCTTCATCTCAAACATTTCCATATAAGTTTTCAAGGTTGTGATTTTGTTTCAATCAAAGCTTTGTCATAATGTTCTAATGTTGACTTCTGTTTTTTAATCTCTCCAAACTTTAATTGAATTTTTTTCAAAGAAAATAATCTTATTAATTTAATTTTAAATATTTAAAAAATAGAATTCATACATTAACTTTTACATTCTAATGAAACCCGTTTTACTAATCCTTTATATATAAGTATAAGATATAGAAAAAGAATTGATTATTGAAATGAAATATTATATTTAATAAGGAAACTTTAAAATACTTATATAAAAATACATATTAAATTAGTTAAAAAAAAGGGTTAGGTACATTAGTTTCATAGGATTCTCATTTATTGAGAATTTGTATGTTTAAGATGCACTTTTATTATTAGAAGTAAATTAGAACGTAAAACAAATTATAATTCATACGCTACACATTTTTTCCTTTTATAGTAAAAGTACTGATTTTATGCATCGCTTATAACCAAAATGTTATTCTATAGGAATGAATATGTCAGCCAATGATTGAAGAAATATGGGTGTAAGATATGCTTCTTCGTTTGGGCTGCACTTATAATATATGACGATTAAATTTGTAAGCGATTGATCTTCTTCAATATCGCAAAGTTAAATATTGGCATTTCTTTGCTATTTTGTTCACGACTGGAAAAATGTTTCAAATATGGGAGTCGCCTGATAAATAATGAATGGCTCATAATATTAATTTATGATAAGTCCAAGGTCATACACTGGATATTCTGTCAATTAACAGATTTCAAAAATGGAAAATACTGTATATCTAACATGTATAGAGGATCTCGAACCACTGAAATCTGTATGTTTTATATTAATGACCGTGTGCTCCCCTTTTGGTAGTGATGCAAATATATTATATAGAATGTAAACCATCTACCACGAGTTAATGAGCCTGGGTTGTTTTATATATTTCGTGGACTTTGAAATTATATAATTTAAAATCCACATTTGATCGCATCGACAGTATGCAAGCCCTCCAAATTCATAATAGTCCCTTTCCTCAATTTCTAATCGGATGCAAAATGCTTTTATTTTTCTTTTTTCTTCTCGGGAGTTGACATGGGTTACACAGAGAAATAAAGAGCTATTTATAATATTCTTTTTTCAAAATATTTTCTTTTTCTAATCTCTTTAAATTGTTATTTTATTTCTTTCTATCTTGTACTTATTTTCTTTGGTTTTTACATTTGTTTTTAGAATAAAAGAAGTGACTTGTGATATGTTTCTCTTTATGCCTACTCATATATGTTTAAAGATGGTTTTTTGTTGTTGTTGTTGTTGTTGTTGTTGTTGTTGTTGTTGTTGTTGTTGTTGTGTTTGTTTTGCAAATAGAAAATTATAAACACTATTTTAATTGATTGGAGAAAATTGAAGATTTTTTCAAACATGACATTTATTAAAATTCAAGAAAAAAATAATGAAGAATTGTGAGAAAAAATATTATATTTTTATTGATTTTTATATAAAGATTTTTTTTATTTTTTAATTTTTTTCCCCCTAAAAGAGATTTATGCCATATTTTAATTTCAAATTTAATTTATATTAGACCTATAAGGATGGATAGACTATTTTCCCATTATTATATTTATTAAATATGAAAAATATAAAGATTTTAAATGGTGATGATGACTATGTTTTATTGTAAATATGTATTTTATTTCTATTCAAAATTTTCTTGTGCATACCTTGCTATCACTATTAATTATTTATTTTTAGTTCAAACATAGATATGTAGTATTGTTGAAATATATAAATGGTATAAACTCTTTGGTTTAATAATGTTAAATTGTTTTGAGCATTCTTAGCAAAGTGACTCTAGAATTTGAGTAAGATAAGAAAATATCATATGACATCGTCTCTTTTTACGTATATAAAAGAGTGTTGTACCATATTAAAAAAGCTGCTTGAATAATTAATGTTGTGTTTTATCTGTGTAACATTTTTTTGTGCTCCAAATCGTTATGCATGTTAATGCAAAGATAAAGTTTCTAATAAATAGCAAAATTATTTTTGATATTTTATTTATTTGTATTGAGTAATTATTTCAATGTATAGGATAAATTAATTCCTTTGACATGTGTTGACCTGAGGTGCTAGTATTGGAGTTTTAATTATGATCAGAATGTGCATTTAGATTTTAAAAAAACATATTAAATTTATTGATATATGATTACATTCTTCTTTGAACATCTGATCCTGTATTTATTGAAAGCATTTCATTTCAGTAATAGTTAGTGTGATTGCATATTTTACTAAAGAACTAATATCAAGATTCAAATGTTTACACATCAGCTAGCTTGGGTTTATGCATACTTAAATGCATTTAGAGAAGATGTAGTTAATAATTAATATTTTTAAATTATAAAATGAAATATTTAGTTCAAAATTCATTTCTTTTATTTTGTTGTCCATTTCACATTATATATTGGATACTTTTTAACTATATAAATTGGCATATTTATGTTTTTTATATGTACAATATGGTTACAGTTAACCTATTTATGTTTCCTCTATGTATAATGTACTTAAAACTTGCTTATTTATGTTTCATATATATAATATAATTACTATTGATCTATTTATATTACTAATATTCAGATGACTTAGAATGTAATTTGGTCTAATAGATACTTTAAAACTTATATAATAAGTATTAAAAATAATTAATAAATTTTAAACTCAATTATATTTAAATACAATTAGCCAAATGCATACTAGTTTAAGTAGTCTATTCTCCATTCCACTCCGTTTCGTCTCAATTAAATGTTTGTAATCATTTAGTTATTTACATTTTGGTTTGCCTCGGTACGCTTTTGAATCATTTTCACTTTGGTCATCCTTATATATTATTGTGTTTTGTGAGTTCACTTTTTGCTTAATGTTTTATGGCACCAACTTGGTAATACAATTTTCTTGTTCATGTACTTTTCCTCCGTAATTTTCCTCCAATTCGGAAGTAGGTCCATTTCGATCCTTCTCATGAATTAATTTTATTTTTTTAAATTAAAAATTATGCCACTCTTAATATTGCTTTCACACTATTCTACTTAGGAACTAAGTAATTTTTGATATGGTGATATGCTATGATGATTAGCATGAAACTTTTTTCTTCATTAGTTGGTAGTGGGTTTGACATCTTAGAAGATTTTAGGTTTCCTATGCCAGGAACACTTATTTACGCCAATAAATTTTTGGTGCGTTCCATGTCATGCCCACGTCTCCTAATATGTTGTGAACATTTATAAATTTTAGACTTCAGAATGACAAATTACATTAGGATTTCACATAATTTAATTAAGAATCTTAAAGGTAGTATTTTGAGTCATATTTTTTTGTGTTTTAGAATGGACTGTAAGGGTTCCTTTTTATCAACTAAACTATATGGAAACATACTTATGTATCTATTATGTACATGTGAATTCAATTGTGCATATGGGTTAGCAAGGAAAAAATAGTATAAAGTTTCAATAAATTAGAAAAAAAATTAATAAAACATTTAGAAAAAACAAACTCAATTTATTATTATTATTTTATCAAAAAAGTTATTTATGTAAATTTAATAAGATATAATTTTGAATAGATTTCTATTTTAAAAATTATGGTAATAAAAACGAATCTAAATATAAATAATAAAATATGATTTTAACAATTATAATTTATATAAATTGAAAATATTTAAAGAAAAAATATACTTTAAATTTTATTATACAATATATGCCTTAAACCAAATACTATTTTAGTGTACAATTTATGCCTTAAACCAACTAAAAGTGTAATAAAGGAAAAAAAAAAATGATCAAGGTTCCTTTGAATTAGTCTTTAGTTGGGCTTAGATATAATCATTAGATTTTTTGATGAAACTAACTAATATTGACATCTAAAAATTGATAGATTAGTATGGGTGGATTTTTATTATTTATCTCAATATAACCTAATGTGCTTATATTTAAATTATTTTTATGCATGATCTTCAAAAGCTACTTTGTACACAATTTCATAATCATGCTTACTTATCTTTGACACCCTAGGTTCACTTTTGAAAGTAGATTTAGGATGATAAAAATGGAAAAAATATGGTTTCATGTGACCCCACTTACTTCTCAATGAATGGTTGATTTTTTTTTATAGATCTAATACTATGAAGATGAAATTCAAACCACATGTAGTTCTTCATGTTTGGTGTATATATGTAATACTACTCCTTCAATGAATGCAACTTATGATCTATCTTTTAATGAATTGAAAATTATAATTTTGGCTTGGTTTTAGGTTATTTATTCATGGATAAGACCTAATCCTTTTGATTTATGCCTTAATTTGAATCAATACGGTAGTCCTTTTAAATGTGTAGATGTGTATATTTGTCTTGTTTAATAAATGCAAGATTAGGAATAGGCTTATGCCTATTGTGTATTTATGTGGAAATATTTGGTTTATTTCTCATGCCACTAAAATGAAAAAAATATGGGCCCAACCATAATAAGGATATTATTTCAAAAAGTGGTCATTTCTAGGAATGCAATAAGTCTGCTAGGCTTGGATGAGTCCAAAGTTCTAGAACATTTTTAGTGTGATGGTTGTTTTCTGGGAGATAAACATTGATTTAATGATATATAGATAGTCTCAATATTAATTTTAGAAATTTAGACACATATTAGGTAATTCTTATAGGGGAATGATAGAAAATCATGGATATTTGACCCATGGAAGGCATGCTAATGTAAGAAAAAGGAGAATAATATTCATATGTGTAGACTAAAGTTATGTAAGTTAGACATAGGTCTTAACTAACATTTATTATTAATGTATTTTATTATTCATACACTATTGCATAGTTTTAAAAAATACATGTAATATTTATTTAAAATTCATGGGTAGGTATTGTTAGCCAAACTTTGGTCACCATAAATTGGTGTCAATCAAAACTTTGATGAAATTGATCTTAACTTTGTTGATAGCCATTATGAAGGTCTTGTATTGATCATTAATGACCTATTATGATATCTAGTCTGTCTTCCTTGATAGATCATAAGGTCATTTAGGATGATCTAGAGAGCACCAAGTTTGAGTCACTTTATCTTGTCATGTATCGGTCATTCATTGTGGTCTAATTTATTTGCCTATAATTGTTTAAGGTAAGTTTGATAAGGTTAAACTAAAGTATGAAATCAATCTAATGAGGAACTATGCTCAAACAAGCAAGGTGGAGACCCTTCAAAAAATAAGCATGACCAAAAGCTAACCAAATTTACCAAGGCTAGTAAAGTGATTATATTATATTTAAAGAAATTTAGATAGATTAAGGTAGTTATGATAAGCTTAAGGTATTTCATCTACTTTAGTCTTATTATATATTCTAATATTGAGATGATAATTGCTAGTAAAGATAAAATTTGAAGCTTTTACCAAGGAATGGGGTCATTTTTAAGTCATATAATACCTATGTTATGACATAATGTTATAATTGTCCATATATATCCTTTAAATGTCTTGAAATTTCTTTCTAACATGGGAATCTCCTTTTAACTACATATTTATCATTTATAATGGCCAAATTAGGATTTATTGAAAGAGTTACAAGCAAAGAAAGGTGTGATTTTTTAAAAATATATTCCATATTTGAAAATTAATGGGAAGATGGATAGACACTTGGTTCACTATTTTTAAAAATTCTAAAAGGCAAAACCAATAGAATCTTGAAAAAAACATGTTCTTAGAGGTCTTTTCTAGAGGGTTCTTATTGGTGGGCAAGTAAAAAAATCTTAAAAGGGTCCCCATGGTCTTATTAGACCAAAATACATGAAAAACACAGAGCTATAGAGTTAAAGAAATAATAAACCCATTATTTTCTCCATTGATCTTGTTGGCAACCTTAAAAGGCCAACCAGTTTAGGGATAACACTTTAAGGATAGAGAAAGTTAGATCAAAATATATTTTAAATATGAGTGGAGCCTAATTCCCTTTTACTTTATGTAAATTTATCTCTGGTTAAGTTTATTAACTTTATGAATAATCATTGATAAGTTGAGATGCAAAAAAGGGACTCAAAACCCCACAAGGGTTGGTTTTTTGTAAATACAAGGTTTTGAAATTGAATGAATGGATGAAGATGATTTTGGAATGTATATTGAACACTAATTTACCTATAGAACCTCATTTATCCTCATGTTAATGATTAGTGCACTATCAAATGGTCTTGATTTGATAGTTTGAGCATGACAGTCTTGTTTGCAAAGAAGCTGTGAGTTATCCTAGTACATAAAATGAATAAATGATGTGGTTTAAAGTTGATTAAACATTATAAATATATATAAAACCTATTTAATAATCATTATATTCATGAACATAAGTAAAATTAGGCAACTATCCATGTATAGTTGAGTTGGTTGGAACTTGCAATCATGGTGGAGTAACCTTGGTTAGAAGAGGATATGTTTTCATTTTTTATGATCCTTGAATGGAAAGTGATATATTTAGATATACTTGAATTTAATTATAAAATAGGTTTTATATGACAAACCCCATGATACAAGTGTCTCTCTTCAAACCAATTTCAAGAGGGGATTGTGAACCTACAGGTCTGTAGACCTTTAGGTCATTATTTGTACAAAATGGTTTCAGTGGTAGTGTATGTAGCATATTTAAGGTATTACATAATTAATCCTTACATTTTAATAATATATAAAATAATTTTATCCCAAAATACTTAGGTTTATAGTGAGATAAGAAAGATTCAATTGCATTCAAGGCGATACATGCAAACAAGATAGTTTATGCTTCTACAAGAAAATAACATCTATGTTATCTTAATGGAATATAATTTCATACTCTAAATACCCTGTAATATTTATCCAAACATGATAAGTATACATTAAGTTTCACATCCTTAACTTATCTTACATTTAAGTGGACTATGTAAACTAGGAAGGACTGTGAAGGTCTCAAGTAAATGTTCAAGGTAGTGGGAACACATTGAAATAAGAAAAATATCTCAAAACATAGGAAATTTTTTCCATAATATGATCATTTTTTATACCTAATATTAAATAAGGACCAAACATAAGAGAAAGAAGGTTTTTTAAGGCATAACAACTATCTATAGGCCTATAGTAGTAGTAGGATAAAAGGAGCATGTTGATGAGTGTTTTGAAGAATTAATAAATTGTAAGGGTAAAAATAAAATGTTAGTAAAATGTTAAATTTATGTAAATCACATAAATAATATTTTATTAGTTAATGTAGTTCAATTTGGTGATCTAAAGTTAAAATGGCCACATACATGTATGTTATCGAAAAAATGGAAAAAGAAACACGTGGGACATAAGATGAAGTGTTTGAATGATTTTAGAAGGTAAGATAGATTAAAATTAGAATATAAATCATAATTAAAGTCACTAAAGACACAAATACCATCTTAGGTTAAAAATTCCTAATTAAAACTCAATCAAGAAACCTCAAATGCTCAACTACAGGCCTGTCACAGGACTTAATGAAAGAAGGACTAATTTTTTGGGGTTTGTAGAGGACAAAGAAGTTTTAAAAGTATTAAAAAAATGAATAAGTTATTTAATATATCTCAAGACAACAAAAATTGTAAGAAACTTAATGAATAATAACCAATCTAAAGGTTGTAGTCAAGAGGCCTAATGTGCACTTACATGCATACATGTGAAAAAAGTGAAGAAGCTTGTAGGTTTTTGAGGTGTTTTTAAGATTTAAGATCATAAGTATATAAATTATATCTTTGTGAAATATTCAATAGAGGTTTAACTCTTTTCAAGATGAATAAAGTAGAACAACAAGACTATTTAGGTCACTATCACTAAACTACCCTAAACCCTAATAATGATCTTATGAACATTGTAGTGGGTTTGTAGGGTAAGATGGACTACAAGAGAATATTTATATATAATATGGAGTTGAATATACCTAAATTAAGTTGTATTAATCCAAATCAAGCACTTTTGTACCTTTTTTTCTAAAATTAGCCCTTTAAAGTGCTCACACAATCTTATAATGCCCAAAAGGTTACCGTTCTAAGCTCAAAACTTCATTGAAGATTTGTATGGGATCTTGAGTATAACAAGAAATATGGAGAATATTATTAGGATGAAATTCTCAAATCAATGTTTTTCATTAAATCCTATATCTTTATGAATAATGCTTAAGAAAAGAAACCACCTCAAAACACTATTTTTCCGTAAGAGGTGCTCAAGAAGGCCTAAAACCCTTCTACAACACTAAAAATGTCCCAATTGTTATATTTGTATTCTAAATGGATTCAAATTCATTGATTTTTTTTTGAAATGATAAGGATGACTTATTTAGGTTTCATGATCATCTGAATGGGCCATTTTTTGGCCTGTGTAAGCTGAGATGGTATGAAAATAAGCATAGAATCACTATTGTAGGCCTAAAAAGGTAGGTTTTGATGTTTTTTTATGAAATTTGACTGAGTGAGACCTAGTGTAATCCCATGGAACAATTTATGATCTATAAAATACATGGTAAGGTAGAATCCCATGGACTAAAAGAGAATTTTAATATCTCATCTAGAGTTGAATATACCTAAAGTAAGTTTTATTAATCCAAATCAAGCACTTTCATACATATTTTGCTAAAATTAGCCCTCTCAATTGCTCACATAGTCTTGTAATGCCCAAAAGGATACCATTCTAAGCTCAATACTTCATTTAAGATTTATATGAGATCTTGAGTATAATAGGAAATATGGAGAAGATTATTAGGATATGATTCCCAATTCTATTTTATTCATTAAATCCTACATCTTTATGAATAATGCTCAAGAAAAAAAATCAATTCAAAACACAATTTTACCCTAAGAGGAGCTTGATAAGGCCTAAAACTCTACATAGAAATTCTAAGAGGAAATGCAAGGGACCAAAATACCTTAGGTAAAATTAAGGATCTATATGCACTCAAACCTTATGTCATTATTTAGGGAATTAGAGGCCTCATCTTTATGAATCATTTTTAAGAATAAGAAGAGCTTAAAACCCTTATAAAACCCTAAAAATGTTGCAATGATTATATTTGTCTTATAAATGGATTCAAATTCATTGATTTGGCTTTAAAATGATCAGGATGACATCTTTAGGTTTCATGATCACCTAAATGGGCCATTTTTTGGCATGCACAGGTTGAGATGGTACTAAACTAGGCCTAGAATCACTATTGTGGGCCTAAAAAAGTAGGTTTTTATGGTTTTTCATAAAATTTTACTGAGTGAAGCCTAGTAGAATCTCACGAAACCATCTATGATATATAAAATATAAGGTAAGGTAGAATCCCATGGACTAAAAGAGAATTTTAATATCCCATATAGAGTTGAATATACCTAAAGTAAGTTTTATTAATCCAAATTAAGCACATTCATACCTCTTTTGCTAACATTAGCCCTCTCAAGTTCTCACACAATCTTGTAATGCCCAAAAGGCTACTGTTCTAAGTTCAAATTTTCATTGAAGATTTGTATGGGATCTTGATTATAATAGGAAATATGGAGATTATTATTAGGAAAAAATTCCTAAAGGTATTTTTTTCATTAAATCCTATAGCTTTAACAATAATGCTTGAGAAAAGAAACCACCTCAAAACACTATTTTGCCTTAAGAGGAGCTCGAGAAGGCCTAAAAATCTATATAAAACATCCAAGAGGAAATGCAAGGGACCAAAATACCTTAGTTAAAACTAAGGACCTATATGCACTCAAACCTTGTCTCATTATTTAGGCAATTGGAGGCCTTATCTTTATGAATCATTGTTAAGAATGAGAAGAGACTAAAACACAAAAAATGTCCCAATGATTATATTTGTTTTCTAAATGGATTCAAATTCATTGATTTTGATTTGAAATGATCAGGATGAATTATTTCGGTTTCATTATCACTTGAATGGGCCATTTTTTGGCATGTGTAGGCTGAGATAGTGTGAAAACAGGCCTAGAATCACTATTGCAGGCCTAAAAAGGTAGGTTTTAATGTTTTCTCATGAAATTTGAATGAGTGAGACCTAGTAGAATCCCATGGAACCACCTATGATCTAGAAAATACAATGTAAGATGCTTCTAAATATTCATAAGATGGTTTATAGTGACTACAACATCATTTCAAGGTTTCAAGACAACTAATGTTGAATAAATATGCCATAAAGGATTCCTAATAAACCTAATTTACATGTATATTAGTATTGGATATGATTTTGAACTTTATTATTGGTGGAATGATTCTATACAAGGTGTTTTGTGTTAGTAGTTCTTAAGCAAAGGACTAGGCCTAAGATGGAAAAATAGACTTGTCATTTTTGTCTCCATTTCAGCCAAACAAGTTTCTAAATAAAATGTAGGTTCCTATCACAAGGACTATTTAGAATAATTTACATGTATACCCACTAATGTGTGGTAGATAAATTTGTTTCCAAAATAATTTTTGTATGTTCTAAATAAATTAGACTATTTCAAACCATTTGGGGACAGATCGTTCCAAATACGTTAGACTATTTTCAATAATTTAGAATTATACCCAATAAAGTGGAGTGGAGAAAATTTTATCCAAAAATATGTTTTCTATATTTCAAATAAATTGAATTATTTCAAACCATTTTGGCATAGATCATTTCAAATAAATTAGACTATTTTGAATAATTTTGACTTATACCCACTAAAGTGGACTGGATGAAATTTTATCTAAACATTTTTTTTTTATATTCCATATAAATTAGACTCTTTGAAAGCATTTGGCCACTCATAATTTTGAATAATTTAGACTTATACCCACTAAAGTGGAATGGAAAAAAAATTATCCAAGAATATTTTATCTATAAAATAAATTTGACTATTTCAAATTATTTGGGAAAAAATCATTTCAAATAAATTGGTCTATTTCAAATAATTTGGACTTATACAAACTCCACTAAAGTGGAGGGGAGAAAATTTTATCCAAGAATAATTTTTCTATATTCCAAATAAATTGAGGTATTTCAAACCATTTTGGCATAGATCATTTCAACTAATTTAGACTATTTTGAATATTTTGGACTTATTATATATTTTAAATAAATTAGACTATTAAAAACCATCTAGATAGATATTATTTTCAATAATTTCAACAATTGAAAATAATTTATATTATTTTGAATAATTTGGACTTATACCCACTAAAGTAGATTGGTGAAAATTTTCTCTAAAACTATTTTTACTATATTTTAAATAACTTGGACTATTTAAAACCGTTTGGGCATAGATCGTCTTGAATAAACTAAACTATAAATATATGATATTAGTAATTATGCTTATTATCATCATTATGACACCGACTTTCAAAATGGAAGTCCCAAAAGGGAGAGTAACAAATACCAATGAATAACCTTAGAGGTAAAATAGAAATAAGCAACATATTTCACAAAGAGCAATATATCAAAATGATACATATCAAGGATGAATTTAGATCAAGTTACTTTCTATGAAGGTCCATGATTTAAAGTTACTTATAACCAGTTCTATATACACCACATCCCTACAATGACTACCACCCTATGCTTTTTTGAGATCTGAAGCATCCACCACACCTTAGCTTGAATATAACTTGACCAAATAATGGGATGTTGACATGAGGGTATTTTAGTTAAATTTGTTGATAAAAGGGATTAGAGATTGTAACAATTATATCCATTAATGCATAGAAGGGGTAGAAGTGTGCATTCCCTCTACCATAGCCATGTAATGATCATGCAGCTAAACATAATGAGCTTCCATCTCCCAAAAGACATGTAGAAGAACCAAACTAGGATAGTGTGAACCATTTACCTTCTTAGATATAGTCATCCCACCAATGAGGCCACCCCAAAATTCCTTCCATACAAAGGCCTATACCACTTAATGATATTTTCCCCTATTTTAGACTACTTGAATCAGGTTACTAGTAAAGAATGATGACACATTTGCATTGTTTTTTTACATCAGACAATATGAAGGTAATCCTTACCAATATTAATCTGAATCAACTCCAAAACCTCCAATTTTAAAATCCAAAATATTAGATGGACTCTACCATCTGAGACACTATCTTAGAAATCCATTTCATAATACTTTGCATAGAGTAAAAAGATAGGGGTGGTAATGACCAAGATTGATACAATAGAGGCAATCCATTCAAGGGGAAATCAAGAATGAATGAAGCAAAGAGAGACAAATCATGTTAGTTCATCACTTAGAATGAGTTACCACCTATCCTAAAAATAAACTTTACACCCAAGGGATTAATGTATAAGCATGTTATAATTGAAAAACCATTTACCCATGTTGAGTCTCTAATATGCCCAAAATTGAATGCAATAAGTCTAAAAAAAATTTATAAAGTCATATCAGTCATTATAGGTGATGTCAAAGGTCCACCAAATTATTTCCTAGCTAGTGATCATATGCATTATCCATTACTATATCAGTCAATCAGTCCATCCCCCAATTCATCAGGAAATCTTCTTCTTTGTTATCTTTCCTGAAGTAATGTGATGTTAACCAATATTTTGTTTTAACTAGGAGAGGCCAAATAAGGTGGAGGATGTTTTTGAGTTTCCAAGCCATAACGTGTTGATTATGAATCACCTTCACTATAAGATTAGAATCTCCTTTAATTATTAAGTATACGATTCCACATTATCTTGTAAGTTATATGTCTAGGATAGTTTCATAGGCTTTAGCTTTATTGTTGGTTATATCTAGGATGTTCCCTCATGTGGCATGAGTGAGAGAACCAGATCAATCCCCAATACTGCATCCCACTCCTAAGGCTATTATATTTCCCAATACTAATCCATAAAAAATTAATTTAAAGAAACCACTAGGTGGATTCCAACGGGACCTAGCATGCTGATGAAATAAACCACTATATATTCTCAACCCATTAATGAGGCATCATCTAAACAATTTAATGAGGAAGAGCCTTGATAATTATTTCATGTCAATTGGGAAGATCTTCATAAGCAGGTTTCAATTTATTAATGGATCAAGTTGGGTAATTTCAATTTAATATAATGGATTATCCATTTCCAAGGGGATTATCTTTTAAACTTTGAATGGATTCAATAATTTCATGGTATCTTCAACTATAATTCAAATTACATGAAACGAGACCAAAGTATCACTACATTAAAATCCATAAATTTTAAAAAAATGGATTATATTTGAAATAATTTAGATTTGATTTGTATAAAATTTATGATGATGTTAATAAAAATATAGTTTACATTCAATAAATACACTTGATAAAATCATATGGTGAAGTTTCATCCTTCTAAATAATGTTTCACAATTGATTGCATAAATTTTTTAGTTTCTCCCAAGAATATGATGATAATTTTCATTTTGATTCTCCAATCCTTTTCATCTCTCTAACTTCTATTTCCAATATATCTACTTGTGGTAAGATAACTCATTTTCAATTTTTGTTTTATAACATATTTTCGAGAATCACAATCAATGAACACCATGTTGGTAATTGAAAATCATCTCCGAAGGTCCCTTTGAAAATAACTTCATCCAATTTATCTATATTTATATGGAAGGTCTTAGAATATTTTTTCCCTCATACAAACATGAAATTTGAACTTGTGTAATCGATGGCTTAAAGGAGTAGGCTCAAATGATTGTCCTCTATCATTGACCAAAGGCCAACATGAGTAAAAAACTGTAATTACACCTTCAAAATTTCTTTGTAATGATCTCGAATGTAGTATGACATATTTCCCATCACATAATCTTCTTATATTCATATAACATTCATTTTCATATATTTTTTGTGTATAAAAAATAAAAAATCATCAAACTCCAAAATCAATAATTTTTTAGAATTTAGTTTTAACTCCTCATTTTAAACATCTACAATTGACTAAAAAGGTAGGAAATCATTTTTTAATAATATTATATTATAATAAATATAACGTGGATTTTTTTCAATAAAATGTTTTACATGTTATATTAATCATTGATGAACTTTTGATTTGCATTTTATATTGTAACATATAAACATATTTCATTTCATTTGATGCATTTTTTATGTGTATTTCCTTAAATATTAGAAAGATTCATATAAACATATTAAAAAAAATATGCGTGCTTAGTCATATGTAACTATACTCATTAAGCACATATCTACAACTTCTACTCCTAGTTTGATAACATACATATGCATATACATGTTTATAATGAAGTCTCATAATTTGAACATAGTAGATGCTTATTATGCATTTGTTAAAATAGACTAATTACTTATGTAATCTATTTATGCCATTTAACACACACACACACACACACACACACACACACACACACACACACACACACACACACACACACATGTACATATATTTATCTGTGTCCTTTTTCATGAATGAGACTTTGAAATAAAGATCATGTATACTCTGAAGATAATTTATTGTCTTCAAGACACAATATATCACATATTGAGTTATTTTAAATAGGGTGAATTCAACATTTAAAAAACATTTAAATAGGTAAATACAACCACATTCAAGTTGACATAGCAATAAAATGAACCCACACTTACAAATTCCAAGATGATGCATGATAATTTTTTATATTTTACTCTCTCCTATCGATAAATAAAAATTTAATTGTAATGTGTTTAAATAAATGAAGATAATTTATATATTCTTGTATATTAAACTATATAATTACACATTTATTAAAAGCATTTTTTCACCTTTTTTTTTTTCCTTTTTGTAGTTTGTCCAGTCGCACTCTTTTGTTTAAACTTTTATTCTTTATACCCTACAAGGAATAATGTAATGTAGTTACTAAAAATTATAATCATCATTTTATTTTATATTTTTACCTTGTGTTGTTTTTGTGGAGACTTTGAGCTACAGAGTTGTGTCTTGGGGTTTTTTTTGAGACACTGAGTTGTAGAGTTGGGTTGTGAATTATTTTAATTAAGACAAATAAAAAAAAGAAATAGTTCGTTAGTATTATAAATATTTGATAAATTAAAAAATTATAATTTTAAAAATATGCATGATCTTATCTTACCTTCTTCAATTTGTAATATTTCATGTTTATTGATTTGATTCACTTTCATTCAATGCCATATTTTATACACACCAAAAGATTACTAATATGTTAGATTTGATAAATAAAGCATATGCGCCAAAATATTGTTAAGATGTTTTATTTGAAAAATAAAGCATGATTATAAAATAAATTGAAAATGTTATGTGTATGGTATTTATTAAATTGACTTTTCTAGTATTGGTTGCCATGAATGTGTCAATTTTTTTAAAACTAAACATAAAAAATTGTTTGTTCTTCAGTTTCTATAATTCAAGATACATTCCTTTGCATTTACATACAATCATGCACTAATCCAACTCATGTATATACCTTGATCACTTCACATGTGTCTTAATTATTTAAATTAGAGATAAGTCTCTCCCCAAATAACTTATCTAATTCATTTTTGAATGGCCTTCCTATTTTATGTGAACCAATCAATTGAAATGTCGGTACGTCTTTATTGATATTAACACATTTCACTAATTTAATTATTGCGAATGGAGGATAAAATATTCAAGCTAAAAATTAGTGGGAACTTGAAAAAATATATATACCTGTAATATTTGTCCAATTAAATTCACCACTATTTGTACCCCAAAGTATGACACCCATATTTTACATATAATATAAAGGATAAATACACAACATTTTGAGAGAGTTATAAATGCTTGAGAAATGGTGAAGTTTGTGAATGATGAATAAATTAGAATATCCCCAAAAAACTTTATTAATAAATACATGAAGAAATAGGTGAAGATATTATTCATTAAAATATTCAATGACATTCAAAATATCAATAATTATCAAATCAACATTCACACCAACAATGAACATTTCATTAAAATCTTATAAAATAAATGGCCAAATACATGGGGGGTTGTAATGGCAACTAAAAATTTATGTATTTATCAATGGAAGCTAACCTTCATCACTATCTAGATATTTTTTCAAAATGCTTATTGAATTTGGAGATAGTGTTTCCTAACCTTTTTTAATTTTTTTAAATACTTTTATTTAACACAAAAATCTTCTAAATTTTTGAAAAAAATTATATAATGCTTCATTAACTTTGTAGTTATGATTTTTTTAACGATATAAGTGTCAGATCATGATTGGTGAAATAATCTATAATTTTTTTATAATGTTACTTTCCATCTTCCCTTTTTGTCATGAAGTGTCCATGTTGTTGCACGTAGGGGTTTTCATGAAGGAAATAGACCCCTTTTCCAATAAATATACATTTGTCTAAAATATATTGAATATTTCCTAGTACCATTATCCCATCAGATTTAAATCTTGTTTATCTGAACCTGGTAAAGCACCACTTTAAAAGAGATCAAATGCCTTACCAAAACAATCCCAGACAACTTGTTCCATAAAAAAAGCTTTTTTATCTTTTGCATTTATTGTGCTAAGTAGTTCATTTGTGTGAACAAGTGTCTATCTTTTCATATATTTATTCTATCTTTTTTTCCCCTATTTTAAGATTTTTCCAACCTCTTAGCTAGATAAGGTCATGTGCAAATCAAACTCATTTCATAAATGAATCCTTATAACATTATTAATTTGTTTCATTATATTGGTTACATATTTTATAAACAATATGGAATGGAGTAACTATTTTTAGAAATATTTTCCTTCTAAAGAACATTTGTTTCTCAATTATAGTGAATTGTATTCCACGTCTAAAAAAATTATCTATTAAGTGGTAATTGTGTGTTGGCCATCTATAATTTTTAACCTTATAGTTTTTTATCCATCATATCTTCAAGGACTTATTTTGATTCAATAATATATTGATGGTGATTTGGATTAAAAGAAATTAACAAAGCATATTTCCTTGG
This sequence comes from Torreya grandis, assembly GCA_037957365.1. NCBI lineage: Eukaryota > Viridiplantae > Streptophyta > Pinopsida > Cupressales > Taxaceae > Torreya > Torreya grandis. The sequence goes on along the minus strand of JARHVA010000512.1, from coordinate 458,988 downwards.
AATCTCATTATGTTTTATGAATGAATGAATTATAGCATTCACCCTTCTTTCATTCATATTTTTTATTTTGATATTAGCATCCCTCAATTCACAGAGTTCTACAAGAATGTTCAAGGTTTAATTGCTAGAGGAAGTATACAATATAGAGATTTCAATATGTGTCTAATCATAACTTTATGCCAACAAAAGTGTTTAAATATTTTGTTTGATAATATACTTTTTCACTGATGTGAATAATTGCATAGAATTTTTCAAATCTGCATACAAATATGTTGCCCTTACTTGTCTTGTTTTCTTCAATATTTTTTTGTCATGATTGAATGGTATCTTAAATGCATATTTAAATGATGGTGAGTAAAATAAGTTGGTACCCCTTGTTCATGTTTTTATTTTAACATAATTTTTATTCTAAGGATCAAATTTTCTCTATCTATCAACCCAGACATTTTAATGTTGTCATAGCTATTCAAATGAAAGCCTAAAGTTTCATAAGAAATAAAAATAATCATTTCTATCAATTCTATTTTAATGGGTGTAAATTTATTGAAATTAGCTATAAAATGATGGATGATTCCCTCTTCTTTATTACATACTTCTAGTTAGAATTAAATGGCATCTTCAAGTTCATCTTTATCATAGGCAAGGATTATTCCAATCTGAGAAGATTAATTTCTAGATATAGTGCTAAACAATTAAATATTTGCATCCATATTTATTGGAATAAAGAACTCAAAATACCAACTAGTAAGAGGAATTTTGTTGCCACCATAGATTGTAAGATAGTGATGTTGATTTAATTTTAGTTCTGGTATTTTAAATGGTGTTATATAAATTTTTCCTTTGATTTAGGCCTTCTTATGCCTTTTAAGTGTGGAAATCTCCTTCTTTCATGAAGACATTCTACAAATCAATTGAAATAATTTAATTATTGATTTTTTGTAAAATATAAGTTACATATTGTATCACTTATGAGATTATTTTTGATTATCCAGTGACTATTTGTATATCAACAAATGTGAATTCTAATTTATAATATAAAATATATATTAAATCTTCATAATGTATACATTAACTCAGACATAGACTAAAAATGTATGACCAAACTAAAAATAAATTATATATAGAGAAATGTAAAAATCATTCAAAGAGGATTACCTAATAGCTAATTATGCAGTCATAAAATATCAAGCACTTACTAATCAAATCTTAAAAGTAACACCATACTTACTTAGGGTTCTAATTTAGTTAGCTAGGTGTACTTTTTAAAAATAGTAACTATTTATCTACCCCTTTTACTGATAGTCATGTTGAAGGTATCTCCTAAGAGATACCTTCAACATCCCATTAAATTTATGACAAGTCACACGAAGGAATATCATAGCCAAATTAGGAATAACCAGAGGAAATTGGAGGGCATTTTAAATACAAGTATTAAGCGTGTCAAGGATTATAAGTAAATAAAAGTACCAGGCAATATAAAATGATAGTCAAAGGAATTGACAAAAATTTATTTCAAAAGAGAAAAAAGATATGAAAGTATATTTAAAATATTCAACTTAAGGGGTATAAGGTGTGGTGTTAAAACATTAGACAAATGTGGATGATCTACCATCTAAGGCTTCATAATTATTTAAAAAAAACAAGTCATCCTCCACATGTGGGATGAGGCATGAACACTCATCATAAACAATGATATAATGTATAGATTATAAAGTATGATGCATATCAATCAATACCAAATTATTACACATGTTGTGAACCATGGGAAGCTCCAGGGCATTTTATTCAATAAATCCTTGACATTCGACAATAGAATCCAAAGTCAAATTGCATTATAATGTCTCTTGACTTGGATATGTTTACAAAAACTATAACATACACCATCAAGACTCAAGAAGATAAACACCAAAAAAAAAAAAACCTTACAACTATTCTTGTATCACAGTTTTAGAGAATTTGGTGCCAGACTTAAGCCTACAACAATTATCTTTCTCCATAATATGTTTAATCGAAGTTGTGCTAGATATCATGAAAAATGAACTAGTAAGCTAAATTTAATTCAATTCATCAAAGGTACCTTGTATGTAATGGTATCAATGAGCCATTGATTTAGGTTTAGTTTACCTAGAGTGGGTGAAATAAACTTTGCGGAAGTGACCTCACACATTATTTGTAGAAGTGGGTGGTAAATTTATTTTTTGGAGAGGATTGCAATGTTATAATAGTATCAGACCTAGCCTAAATTTTTTTTGGTGACAAAATACCCATCAATAGGTACCTTCAAGGTATCTCCTACGAGATACCTTTCAAACGTACATAAGAGTGAATTTTTCATTTAATGTATCTCGTAGGAGATACCTTAATGTTACTCATGAAGGAATTACAAGGATATTTAAAGGCCCTTGAAAGAATATAATAATAAATACCTCAAAGAGAGTTGTTAATGGTCATACATATAAGGGGATGTTGAATGTATCTCATAGTAATTACCTTCAACATGCACACAAGTGGATTTTTCCTTCAACTTGAAGGCACTAACTGAATGGCCTTGTAATACCTTCAAGGGTACATTTAAGGTATCTCATAGGAGATACCTCAAAGCTACCCATGAAGACATTACGAAGTTTCAAACATTATATAATAAATTTAAGAGGTTCTACACCCCATATTTTGATTCTCCAAAATACACAAAATTATGACACTTGTCATCCCTTCATTAAAAAAATTTCATGGAAGATACCTTGAAGGGTTTTTTCATATATTCTAGGGGGCATTAAATTTTTCTCCTAGGAGATACCTTTAACATGCATAGAAGTGGAATTTTTCTTCAGTTTGAAGGCACTAATGTGTGATACCTTGAAGGGCCTTATAATACCATCAAGTGTACCTTCAAGGTATATCCAAGGAGATACTTTTAAAAAAATTAAAATAGTGGATTCAAGGTATATCTCCTAAGATATACCTTTAATTACCTATGAAGGTATTACAAGGAAGAAAAAGTTTTATGTGTTTTGTACTCTCACGCTCTATGGACTTATCAAGTGGCAATCCTTTGATGATTTTACTTGAACAATACCTTTGACACATTTAAATATCTAACACTGTAAAATCTGCATATACCATATGAAGTTGTTTATGAATATCATTTCCTTTAGAGGATTTTTTGAAAATAGAGTATTTAGGAATTGAGGGTACTAGAGCCAAAGTTACATGTTTTCGTGTTAAGGAAAAAAATTTAGAAATTCTGTTGGGGATGCTTGTATAAAATGTTTTACATATACTCTTATCTTATTTATACCAAAATATTCGTTACTTGATAAATTAAATTCAAAGAAGTGATGAAACAACACTTGACAAGGGGAAATTATGTGGCACTCCTAAACATCAATAGTGCCTATGTGGTATACCCACCAAATAAGGTGGTAAATTTTTTATTGAACAATAAAAATGAATTTATAGAAATTAGACATTAATGGCACTCAACTTAGAAATCAATGCAGAAGTTATATCAAAGTAGTTTGCATGATGATATGCCCATTCGATCTGGAGATAACTTACAAATTCACTTACTCTCATGTGATTGAGATCTAGCTGCCAGTGTCTTTGACTTAACAACGTACTTAAAATATCTTAGTGATTGAATTACAAATTAGTACTAGTTTAACTACATAAAAATGACATCCTCATGTAGGGCATTCTAGGGGACTCTCTTGAAGGTTCTTCACCAAAGATTCTACTAAGTACAAAAACATACTCTTTGAATCTATTATATTGAAAATGACTATCGTAACTACTTGGCAATGTGGGATGCCATACACTAGGTCAACATGCACACACAAAGATAAAATTACTCTATCCTAGTGCTAATTGGCCATAGAGCTCCTCCTGCTCAAGAGATAAGGGCTACACTTCATAGTTATGAATCCAAAAGTCATGTCCTATATCAACCTTCTATGAGACTTATTCTTCACAAGGAATATATTGGAAATTTCATACCTACATCACCTTAACCATAAGATAGTTTGAAAAATCATCTCTAGCAATACATTTTAATGGTACCTCTCTCTTCTTATTCCAAATGCCACCTATGATCTATATAGAGTAGTGTCATAGAATGAAAAGAAGTTTGTTGAGAAGTTTATTAGCATTTGGATGCTCCTCGAAGAGATAATAAACTTGAAATATAAGCCACCCACCCCAATAACACAATTTAGAAGTGGTCATTTAGATTGGTATTTCCTTGTTGAACAGGTTATTTAGGTATCCAACCATCAAATTCCTCCAATTAGAATGGATTCCATTTCTATATTTACTAAGGACATTATAACTGACCTTTGATCTAAGAGAATTGATTGGAGCAAGGTTATGAGAATAAATAATACATTAAGATAAGAGGCCTCAATGAGGCCACTTTTACATGATGTTTTACTTTGTTGACGTAGTTCTAGGGATGGTCTATATCATCAATAGTTGACTCTAGATCCCCCCTTCAAACTATATAAAGAATAGGATATATGACTCTTATTCTTTCATGCATATATATTCATACACTTACAATATTGTTCTCATTAATAAGAACATTTACCTATAAGTATAGATGGCCATTCATGAGTCCCTTTTGCCCAAGATATCAAAGAGTATCAATGAAACACTACTGATTAGGGGAGCCTACTAGTTATACCTTGACTACATAGTCATCATTGTGATTGGGCATAAGATTACACCCTCGTGACTCCCCAAGTATGTCCCAGACAAGCTACAAAAGTAGGAAATAGCTTACCAGCTATGCTGAATCATAAATGAGGATATTCATAAGAAGAATATAACCTACCTTCATGGTTCAAACATATTTATTGGAAGAATGTGCTACACCAATAGGAAACACTTATATGAGGTTGAAAGATACAAATAATACTACTCCTTGGATTTACTACTGCACATAGATTGAGATCCATGTGAACAAGTATAGAACTAAATTAAGGGGCTAGGAATTGAATATAAATACAACATTGGGAACAAACACTATCATGATTTGGAAGTGAATAAGAATGTTGGCATTAAAAAACCTAGTTTAACACAAGAATCCATTTTAGTGCCTACAAAAACCTCATTAGTCATGCAAGCACCTATCTAACCTTGATAATAAGTCTAATTTTGTATGTATACATGCATTATTTCCTCATATTTTGTGTACACTTAAAATATACATGTAAATTTACATTAAATTTTATAAGTATGCACATGTTTTATTGCATAGGCTAACTAATTATGATATAAATTTGAATAGACACAGACATGTAATTTTGAGACTAAAACTAGAATTGAGATGTTAACATTAACATGTAACTACGTGATTACGACACTTGTTTGATCCTTATTCAAACAAATACTTTAGATTTTTAATTTTAAATTATATGGTCCATAGTCATGAGTGATAACGTGATTGAGCCACATGAAGTAATCTCAAGCATGCAATAACATGGAAAGTAAAAGCTATGGTCATTTGTATATTTGAACTATCTATGTCCCAAAGTGTTCCAAGTAATGAAATGATGACATGTGGATCACTCTTGAAGACCCAAAAATTTGGAGAATCAGAACCATAAGACCATCAAATCCTTGACTTTGATTTAATATTCCAAATTTATAGTGGAATGAAAATGTGCAAAGTGTCACCTATTTAGAAATAAAAATCTCAACACCATTAGATTATATTAATCTTTCTAGGGTTCTGATTGACAAAAATATGTAACATGTCACCTATTCAAAACTACAAAAGCTTGGAACAATTAGAACTCAAGAGTTTAGACATATTAGCCAATTGATAATTTTTTTAAGTCTATGTACTCATAGGTTCATGATAATGCACCATGTGTTATGTGTTATGATCTTGAGGACTCAAAACACTTAGAATTTTTTTTAAACCTTAGAAGCTCGATGTATTAATGTAATGACATCTATCAATGTCTAAGAGCTAGGAACCATTTTGAAGACTTAGAAACTTTTGATAAAGTTAAATTATTTAGGAAATGTCATAACACCACCTATCATAATAATATGTAATACATTTATGGCTCGATAATGCATGAGTGATAATTCTTTATCGATAGTCCACCAATAATACATAACACATAGGAATATTAGGACAAAAAAGATATTAGTTTTGTTTATTCATAAATCAAAGCACCAATGTTTTAAAAAGAACTTATGAAAAACCAAGGTTCATAATAACTCAAAATGATCAATCAAGCTTTGAATAAATCTTCTATAAATTTAGTGTTATGGAAAAAAATTTACAATTGGGCATAAATAAAATAATATTTTGTATTTATAATGTTTATAAGACCCTAAAAATATATTTACAGCAATAATAGGTCCCCATTTAAAGTTATAAAATGGGGTTCATGTTAGGGAACAATAATAAGCCTACCAAGGCCACAAGTTTATCCCAACCTTGTATTAGAACACTTATTGTCAATAGCCTCACGTCTTTAGTGTAGACACCAATAATAGTTTTGGATATGGTAGTGTAATTTCTATGATAATTCTACATAGTTCATATAATTCCAACTCAAAATATATCATGGTTATCTCAACCTAGGTTAAATAACATATTAAAATACCTAACATAATAATCACGATCCAAATCAGTAGAGACACAAAGTAATGTAACCATGTAATATAATCATAATATAGCATAGTCATGTCAACTAAATCACATTTATAATTATATCAATAATGACTATATATTACTCATATCATGTTAATGATAATAATTTTTTTAATATAGTTAACCAATGTCAAACGTAAATTACATTTAATCATAAATTAAATAAGCTACATACATAAACTATCTTAATGAACATAATGATAATACAACTTGTAATATAGTTAACCAATTTCAAACATAAATTTAATTTAATCATGAATTAAAAAACCTACATACATAAACTATCTTAATGAACATATCCTAAAATGATCATAACCAAAATAATGGATCCACCTCTCATTACCATGGATTTAATAGAGTCAAAAATTATCTCAATGCACATCATTAAAAGGTTCATTAGAAAAATAATTTAACAAAAATTCATAGCAAAGAATCCCATAAAATATTATAATGATCAACTCTTTTGTGTCAAGAGGTCTCACACATTCCTCAAAGTTAAGATAAGTTTAGATAACTTATTGTTATCCACTACATACATAATGCACAAATGGGATGTTTGGCACTCTCTATATAAATTAATCATTTATAATAAAGTGACTTAATGCCATAGGTCCACAAAATATACACACATAAATGTAATTTGAGGTTCTCCCTAGAAACTAAATGACCCAACAAGGATAGTTGACCTATAACTCCTAGTGTTGTAACCATGCTCTGATACCAAGTGTAACACAGCTCCACTACACTAAACTCAAAACTCATCCGATTTTTTAGTCTAAATAAAATGTTTCAAAAAATGAGAAAATGATATTTCTTAAAGGATTGAAATTGATTATCAATTTAGCACTCAGCTTGGATATAATTCCCACATAAATATTCATAATATACTTTAAATACAAGGCAAGATCATTATGTCACAATGACATATCATTATATTTATAGGAATACAAGATAGTTTATAGTATCAATTGCCATAATCCTAATTGAGTAATTTTTTAGAAGTAATTTCTAGCCAGAATAAGGTATTCATTCCCAATTGACAAATGGTTATAAAATACCACAAGCATCATATTTAACAAAGGACTAGTCCACTAAAAGAGAACAAGTCCTTAGTTTTTAGATAAATGAAAATAATTCATAAAAATATACTCATGCAAAGAATAACCAGATCCATGTTCAAGATCAAATAAATACATTGGATACTCCTCAATTTCTTATCAAGATTTAAGTATAGCTGAATAATAAGGTGCTTTTTAAGTTCATTAAAATTAAGTCAACTTTTCACTTCATGGTGTTTATTTATGTAAATAAGAGTGACTAGACTCATGACATTCATAGATTAAGATGAGGGAGACATGAGTCATTTATTACATTCATCAATAAGAATTATAAGATTTCAAACTTTATTATTGTTTCATTATACTTCTTCCAGGCATTGACAAGCACAAAGAAGGTAACATGACATAATTATACTAAGAAAGGTATTAGAATTAAAATGTATATCCCAAGTTACCATTATAATCATGAATGGTCCTAGAATTAAAATAGGTATCCCATATTACCATTATAAACATTAATTAACCATGGGTACTGAGATAAGTCTCCACCTAAGAATTCAATTGACAATAAAAAAGTGAAGAGATTAATATAGTCAAACACATCCTCCTCAATGATTATGAGTAAATAAATACTTTTGCTTCAACAATATTCAATCAAGTAGGAATCAAACATATTTACCGATGTGAGTTTATTGAGATTGGTTAAAATATACAAATGTCCATAATGTTCGATACCCTAATCCATTAAATTAAATTTAACACTTGCTAGGGTAACATGTTTCATTCACAAAAAAAAATCACAAAGTCTATGAAGTACAACTAATAACCAAGAAATTTATGGAAACTGAAGAGGAAGGCATATTACATCATCAAACCATTTAACAAGATATTTCTTAAAGTTGTAAACAAAAGGAAACTCTGCCAAATTATCCTTATAAGTTGAAGAAAAATGGATTAACTAGGAGAAATAATTACATTTCATACACTCAATTGATTTAAAAGGATTAATAAGATATTAAATATAAACTGTTACTTTATTTAGAAATATTTGGTGAACTAATTCTTAACTCACATTAATCAACAAAGATCCATACGACAAAATACGTAAATCTCAATAATCAAGTTCCTTTCAAATTGTGACATATTACAAGCATATAATGTTTCTCTTTACCTATAATGTTCTCCGGGAACAAAAAAATTTTTACCATGATGAATCACAAGAAAGAATGGGATCAAAATAAATAATATAAATGTTAGAAACTAAAGATGAATAAGAGATAATTTCTCCACTTCAGTCTAATTGCCTATTCCACCTCCCTCCTTTTGTCATGCACATCAATTAAAAAATAGTTAGAGATCAGTTAGTTCAGACAGTTAAACAAATAGTCTTACTCCTTGCTCAGCTTGCATGTAGTAGTAGTTGAATTTAATTTTATATTAGTTAAGGATTATTTTATTTTTAGTTTGATTTTCCAAGAAAATATATTTAAAGATATCTTGGGTACAACTTTGTATGGACAAGAAAAAAGAAGATTAATAAAAAACCTTGTTTTCAAGAATTGTAGTACCAATTTGAGTGAGTTCTTGTTTTCTATTTTTATGTTCCCTATTTCTTGCCTACAAACTGGTATCAGAGTTTGGTAATCAAAAGCATAGGGAAGCCGTGAAGGGAGATCACAGTTTGAGGCATAGTCAACCCAGGCAAAGTGCGTAGTCAATTTGGAGATAAGCACTTAGGAAGAACGCAAAGTCTGAGGTGCCCAGCAAGGAAGAAGGTCTGCATAGAAAGATGGCTAGGAAAGTCTAGCAAATATATACAACATAATTACTTGGGGCGTGCATGATAAATCCTACTACAATAGAAAAATCTCATAGTTGCTCTAGATCGTGGAAACCTATAGCGAAGATGTAGAGGACTATTTCGATTGGTGGAGTGAGTGAAGACTATTGAGCCCATAACAATAACATGGAAATAGTAGTTGAAAGACTTACCACGAGGTAGCAAAAGTCTAGAAACATAGAAGAAATCAATCCTTGTCTTCATCAAGGATCACACCCAAAGTAAATGTGAATGAGTCAGAAGAGTTATCCAAGATGTGATAGTGGAAGAATATTGGAGCAAAAATCTCAAACAAAGGTAATCCTTTTCTTTATGCAAAAATAATAATTTAATTTTTTAAAGTTAGATGGTGGAAGAATCACAACAAAGAAGTGTTCTTCAATCCTCCTTGTAGCCACTGTTGATTTAGTCATTTCAATGATTGACATGGCATCGAATAATAGTATTTCACAGCCTCAAATTCCCAATTTTTATGGTAAGAATTATGATTTTTGGGCAACTAAACTGAGAACATTATTTTTATCACAAAAAGTTTGGGATTTGGTAGAGAATGGATTTGTAGAACCTCAGGATGAGGCTGCCCATCTGGCATTAACTCGAGCATAAAAGGAAGAACTTAAACAAAACATGAAAAAAGATGCAAAAGCTTTATTTCTAATCCAATAGGCATTGGATGAATCTATTTTATCCAGAGTTGCAGTAGTAATGAGATCTAGATCGGCATGGAAAATCTTGGAAACTACCTATAAAGGTAATACAAAGGTAAAAATTGCTAAATTGCAATCTCTTAGGAGAAGTTTTGAAAATTTGTAAATGAATGATTCAGATTCAATAGACCAGTTTATGGGTCAAGTGTTGAATATAGTGAATCAAATTAGATATAATGGAGAAACTATAATGGATTAGAAGATCATAGAAAAATACTCAAGAGTTTACCCAATAAAGTTGATTCAATAGTTGTAGCTATTGAGGAAACCAAGGATTTGGAACAGTTATCAATACATGAATTAATGGGTTCTTCATTAACACATGAATCCAGAATGAATAAGAATAACAATACTTATCTTGAGAATGCTTTCAAATCACATGTATCATTTTGTAGAGGAAGAGGAAGAGGAAGATCAAAATTCAGAGGAAGAGGCAGAGGTAGAATTGGAAGGAACAATCCAGATCAAGGTGAAAATAGTAATCAAAACTACAGCAATAGAGGATGTGGCAATAATCACTTCTAGAAAAGTTCACAGAGGTTTGATAAATCTAATATTCAATGTTATTACTACAAAAAATATGGACATTATGTAAGTGACTGCAGAAGGAAACAAGGATATGTGGACAAGCAGAAATGCTAATTACACAAATGAATCTAGTTCTAATCCTGGTGAATCTAGTTCTAATCCTGGAAGCTTATTTGTCACTTGTCATGTTACTCAATAAAAAGCTAGAGATATTTGGTTCTTAGATAGTGGATGCAGTAATCATATGACAGGGAATAAATAATTTTTTGCTAGTCTTGATGATTCTGTAAAATCTGAAGTGAAATTAGGAAACGATATCAAAGTGGATGTATTGGGTAAAGGAGTAATAAATGTTTTGGCAAAAAATGGTGAAATAAGGTTTATACATAATGTTTATTTTGTTCCTAGCTAAAGCATAATCCTATGAGTGTTGGACAGTTAGTATAGAAAGGTTACAGAGTATCCTTTATGGATAATGTTTGCACAATACTAGACAAGATTCAAAGTGACAGGTTGAAAGGAAAAGTGGAGATGACCAAGAATCGGATGTTCCCTCTTCAAATTTAGTGCATCTAGGGAGAAGAGGAAGCCCACTTCAAAACCATGCATCTAGACCAATGATGGCTATGGCACTTAAGGTATAGACATTTACATTTTGGAGGTTTGAATTTGTTACAGAAGAAAATTATGGTGAAGGGATTACCACCAATAAAACAGCCAGGAAGTTCATGTGACAATTGTATTTTGTCAAAAAAGCATAAAGAGAGCTTTCCAGTAGGAGCCTCGTATAGAGCAAAGGTAATATTGGAGGTAGTCCATAGTGATTTATGTCGACCAATGCAAATTCCATCACTTGGAGGTAGTACTTATTTTCTAACCTTCATTGATGACTTTAGTAGAAAGACATGGATATACTTTCTCAAAAATAAGTCTAAAGCCTTTGGAAAGTTGAAGGAATTCAAGGCTATGGTTGAAAAATAGAGTGGATGTTACATCAAGGTACTTAGATCAGATAGAGGAGGCGAATATATGTCTAATTAATTTCAAGATTTTTGTAGATATCATGGCATTAAAAGGCAACTGACTACAAGGTACACACCATAGCAGAATGGTATAGCAAAAAGAAAGAATAGAACAATCATGGAGATGGCTAGAAGCATGTTGAAGGCCAAAAATTTGTCAAATGAATACTGGGCAGAAGCAGTAGCGTGTGTAGTATATATTCTGAATAGAAGCCCAACAAAGAGTGTTAGAGATCAAATTCCACAAGAAGTGTGGAGTGGTAAGAAACATAGTGTACATCATTTTAGAATTTTTGGTTGTATAGCATATTCTCTTATACCATCTAAATTGAGAAGAAACCCTGATGATAGAGGTGAGAAATGCATTTTTATTGGCTATAGTGAAGAATCAAAGGCTTATAAGTTGTATAACCCCATTTCAAAGCAAGTGATTATTAGCAGAGATGTTGAATTTAAGGAAGCAGAAGCATGGGATGGTAGCACCATCATAATTGGGGCACTAATTCCACAAAATGAAGAAGAATCTGAAGAATAAAATTTGCAAGGAGATCAATCCCCTCCACAAGTAGGAACAAGCACTCTGATAAGAACACATAGGAGCTTTGAACAAGGTGAATCATCTAGTCATGCATGTCACCCTAATCCAAATTCACAAGTAAGTGATGAATCGGATCCAACTCTTGCTACTTTAAGATCAAGATTTAAAGGTAAGAAAATGAGAAACTTGAATGAAATTTATAATCAAGATGAAAAAAAGTTAGATTTGTGTTCAAATTTTGCTCTTTTACTCATGATCCTATGTATTATGAAGAAGCAGTTAACGAGGAACATTGGATAAAAGCAATGGATGAAAAGATGAATGCTATTGAAAGAAATCAAACATGGGATCTAACTAATCTACCTGAAGGTAAGGATTGCATAGGAGTCAAATGGGTTTATAAGACCAAATTTGATGCAGATGGAAATGTTGAAAAGCACAAGGCAAGGTTAGTAGCAAAATATTTTGCACAAGAACATGGAATTGACTATAATGAAACATTTGCTCTAGTTTCTAGACTTGATAATATTAGAATGGTTTTAGCAATGACTGCTCAAAGTAATTGGAATGTATATCAAATGGATGTCAAATCAGCTTTCTTAAATGGTTTCCTAGATGAAGTGTATGTAAAATATCCACCAGGTTATGAAGTGCAAGGACATGAAGAAAAAGTCTACAGATTGAAGAAGGCCCTTTATGGTCTCAAGCAAGCACCAAGAGCATGGTATAACAGGATTAATTCATACATGGCAAACAATGGAATATGGAATTTTATATGTGAGGATATTGAGATATGTGGTAGGAACAATAGAATATGGAATTTTATATTCCACAACTAATGATTTTATTTTGATTGGTTATACTGAGAGTGATTTTGTAGGTAGCATTGATGACAGGAAGAGTACTTCTGGACATGCCTTTCTTTTAGGAATAGGTGTGGTCACATGGGCCTCCAAAAAGCAACCTATAGTGACACTTTCATCAACTAAAGTAGAGTATGTAGTAGCCACATCAGCAGCATGTCAAGAAACTTGGATGAGGAGAATATTGACATATTTATTACAAACATAGAAGGAGTCAACACCAATCTTTTGTGACAACAAATCAACAATTGCATTATCAAAAGATCATGTTTTTCACAAGAGGAGCAAGCACATTGATACAATATTTCACTTTATCAGAGAGTTAGTGAACACTAGAGAAATCCATCTGGAATTCTGCAAATCTGAAGATCAATTGGCAGATATATTCACAAAGGCATTAGCAATGGAGACCTTTGATTATCTAAGACAAAATTTAGGCATTGTAAATGTTGAAGTAGTTAGTGGTAGAAATTAAGGGGAAGTGTTAGAAACTGAAGATGAATAAGAGATAATTTCTCCACTTTAGTCTAATTTCCTGTTCCACCTCCCTCCTTTTGTCATGCACAACAGTTAACAAACACTTAGAGATCAGTTAGTTCAAACAGTTAAACAAGTAGTCTTACTCCTTGCTCAGCTTGCATGCAGTAGCAGTTGAAGTTAGTTTTAGATTAGTTAAGGATTAGTTTATTTTCAGTTTGATTTGCCAAGAAAATCTATTTAATGATCTCTTGGGTGCAGCTTTGTATGGACAAGAAAAAATAAGATTAATAAAAATCTTGTTTTCAAGAATTACAGTAGCAATCTGAGTGAGTTCTTGTTTTCTATTTTTATGTGCTCTGTTTCTTTCCTACAACAAACTCATGTTCAAATATAGTTTATTAAGAGAAAGGACTATAATTTGATAGGAATTGATATTTTCGAATTAGCACACAAGTGATCCATAAATTATTTTTGGATATAAGGGAAAGCAGTTTAATTGTTCATCTATGGAATTTCATAATCAGCATGATTCATATCTCATCTAAAACAATGAAGTACAATACCGCATAATATACTAATCCTTAGTGAATTCCAACCCCTTCATAATTCCTTCTATATCATAATGTAAAAATATAACAACATAGAATGAGAAATGTAAGAATAATCTCTCCTTTTATATAAACACAGTCTAAGGCAAGGTATAATAAACCAAGGTGCAGTAAGGGTAATCATCTAATATTGTAAATAATATAACTCTTATGAGCATAATGTCTCCTTTTATAATAAAAGAATATTTCCAGAGAATAATATAATCATGAAGAAGAAGATGAACTTCATTTAACAAAGGAGAGAAAGGAGGAGATATTTCAATCGTTATTATATATAATGAACTAACACATTCAATTAAGAGTTTGAAATCACAAAAGAGAAATATTCCTAAAACTTTTAAGATCTTCGATTAATTCTAACTCTGCACTTAGTTAACAAACAAGTTGCATCAGTGCTATGTTGGTAGTATATCCTCCTCATCAAAAGTCTTCCATTCATCATAAATAAAATATGCTTATCACTAAAGACAATATTAGTATAAAATAATTTGAATACCTTTTTATACAACTCAATTTTCGTAAGAGTATTAAAAGATAGTAATATAAGAAACAACTCAATAGAAAATTTTAAAAAGAAAAAAAGAAAAAATAAGTTTCACTTTGAACAGAAATATTTACACCATCAAAATATATAAAGGTACATCAGTATTTCAAATATTTTCATTATCACATTTAATTACTATACCAAAATATTCGCTTGTCAAGAGCATATTGTATTTGACATTTGAATGTTTCCATAAACATGAGACCGTATTCGATACAATTGTTCCCACACAATCAAGAATTTTCCCGATCATTACTTAACATTTTAAATTTATAATCACATAGTTTTGTAATATCAACATATAATAATTCAAATGCTAGTTAAG
Source organism: Torreya grandis (assembly GCA_037957365.1). Lineage (NCBI taxonomy): Eukaryota > Viridiplantae > Streptophyta > Pinopsida > Cupressales > Taxaceae > Torreya > Torreya grandis. Next base: position 443,805 of record JARHVA010000512.1, on the reverse strand, counting down.
ACAGAATCAACAATTTCATCATTTTCATTGCCCTGATTGTAAATAAGCTAATTATTTTGGTCCTTCAAAACATTTGTTAACGCGTCAAAATGATGTTTGATCGAGGGGAAACATTTAAATAAGGTCCATGCTTGAAATATAAGGTTCCATGGTAAAATACACAGGATAAAGTCTAAAAAGTGTAAATTACCATGGCCTAAATTTTAGTCAAAAATGACAAATAATTGGCAGTTTGGGCTAGTAATACAACCATTTCAAAGAGATCAGGCTGGCTTTCACTAGTAAGGGTATAAGATCTCAAGCATTCCCAAAATTAAGGATCTGAAAACATTAACTTCTACGGGTTAATTTGCTCAACTTAAATAAGCATAATGCTAGCAATCTATGGAAGAGTAAGGATGCCACACGAATTGTTTGTCCTAATATATTAAAGGGATGTGGGAACCATACTTATTGTTTGTCAAAATACCCCATAAGACGTTGGAGTCACATGGATTGTCTTCCAAATCGTGCCTTGCTGGGACGTGGGCATATGCACAAAAGATGCTGGCTGATAAGTCTTGGGGGTTTTAATAAACGGCCTCTGGAAAAACTTTTTCAAGCGTAGTCCTAGCATGTGCTGAAATACGAGTTGTGGAACAGGATAAAGAGGTCCATCATAACAAAGATATAGAAATGGAAGGGACTAAGCACTTGGAAAAGGCGACATTCGTTCTGCCGACCTCTTTCTCTAGGCCAGACCAGAACCTCCACGTCTTGTCATTTCTTTTCCCCCAAGAGGACTTACTTGTGCGCTATCTCAGTGCTATTGAGAAGTACAACGTAGTAGCGAAGCATATATCAGGTGTAAATCAGGATTTAATGGTTTGACTCAAAATAAAATGGTGCATCTTATCCTAGTATCATTCTGAAGCAACATCAACTACATAAATCTTCACCCAAGTCATTTGTATGGCAAGACACCCGACTTCCAAAATCTGTACATCATATATCTTTCTTCACAGGCTTAGCAACACATTACGTCTATTCCAAGTTGTAATAGATGGCACAACTTAGCTACTCTTCTGTTAGAAACTACAGATAATTTCTCCACTGCTTGTTCCACCTCTCTTATGCACGCAGTCTGAGTCTTCTACGCTTGCATGCATAATTGCAGTTAAACTTAGTTTATCTTTCAGTCTTAGCTCAGTCCGCCTTAGTGTACCTTCAGTTCTTTGTTTGTCTTCAACTCTATTTATGTAAGCCTAGTTCGCAGTCTTTTGACAGAGAAAATAATAAGAATAAAAATTCTTTCTTGATTGCCATAGCAATCTGCGCCTGACTTATTTCCTTTATTTTCTGCTATTTTTTTTCTCTCTGTTTCTACCACATCTTCACAACAAAGAAAATGATTTCCCTAGATATTTATTTCTTGGTGACTATTTGAAGAAGATGTTTCAACTACAAAACTTCATAATCATCCCAAATTGATTTGACGATCTTGGATGCTTTGTGCATCGGCTATTTTTCTTTTCTAAGTTTTCTTGGATCAGGATACACGTAGTAGCTCTGTGTTATGTATTTTAGACATTCACTATTGGTTTCTCCGACATGCTTTCATTTTCACGTTATAATATAAGCGGGTAAAAACTAAACCCACAAATATTTAAAGAGATTATTGCATCGAAGTAAAAAAAAATACATGGATGAAAATGACTACAGCCTATGCGACCATAACAAAGGGTTGTATCAGAGTGGAAATAAACATGCCTGAAAGAGATCAGATCTTATCTTGCTAGAACATTCACCCCCTTTTCTACTCTTCTCAGAGCTGCACCATTCATTTGTCTGCTTGTTTATGCACCTCTACTGAAATTGGTGAATCCAATCAACAAAATTAGCATTCTTCTAATGGCGTCTTGCTTCACTGAAATGTTTTCAGTCCTGCCATGCTTATGATTTATTTTGACTCTCCAAGGCGCATTCTTTTTCCTTCTCCTTCTCCTATAAGCTTAACTAAAGATCTCTGCAAATATTGTTGTTTTCCTTATTTAATTCTTCCAAGTATAAACTATTCTTTCAAAATTTCAAAGATCATTTATTAAAGATCGGATCAACCCCAATTTATCCTTTTATTCCATCTCCTTCCCCAAAAGCTTAAGCTTAACTAAAAGACATGTGCAAATCTTGCTCTTTTCCTTATTTAATTCTTATAAGCATAAAATATTCTCACAATTCCAAAGATCATTTATTAAAAATCGGACCACCTCCGAGTTATCTATTTTTTCTTCTCAAATCTCCCATGTTTTGGACTTCCCACCCTATTGTCCTGCTAAAAAAAATTTCATATCCCAAAAAGGAATTGGCTCCTTGGCCATAACTAGTGTCCCTTTTGTATACTATTAATCGAAATCCCGGAATGTAATAGCGCATATTCACTTAAGCCATTTACATCCTTATTGGGATAAGGATACGCTATCATGGAGATTAGATTAATCAGCCCTCCCTTGAACGCATACAACAATAGCAATTTAGCATATTTACTTGAGGTTTCTAAAGACCTCAAACCTGTCTAGAATTCAGTTTTGTTCAAGCTAATGTTCTCCTAAGAACGTAGAGCCAAAACGTGGGGGAATTACAATCGGTCAAATATTGATTCATCTTTTTAGCTTGCTACAATGTATAGTCATTACAAGAAATTCTAGTTCGTCCATGGAGTGGTTTACTGTGATCTTACAGTCTCTCACTAATTTTAAACTGAGTTTACATGTAATCTCCTCTTTTCCTTTTCATGGATTGATGATCCAAATCATATGAACCTTTCAAACTTATGAACAATTCTATCTTTTTGAACCCATAAAAAACTGGGTCAACTCATTTCTTTGATGGGCTTACTTTTATATATATAATTCTTTTTTCTCACAGAGCCCTATGGAAATTAAATTATTAAACCACTTCCTGTCGTTTTTGAAGTCACATCCAATTGACGATCATGATCCCTATCTTATTCTGACATGAGAATTTTTTGTAGTCACTTCTTTCTCAATTCCATTTGCTTCTTTGCAGGTTTTTTCTTAAACTCTCATTCTACCGCATTCTCCTACTCTTCTTACAAAATTTTCTTCGATGTTATCTCCTTGTGGCTGCTTCCAGTCTTGTCCATATTTACTCTTTATCTGTTGGGACTACTATATCTCCTTGTCACAATCTACGTTCGCTTTAGTTTTTCACGTCATTTTCCTTGTAGCAATATATATTTATTTCCTCCTTGGTTTCTGTTTGGCTTATTTCTGTCCCTTTTGGTTTTCTCCATGTCATGTTACAATCACAAATTTTATCTGGTGATCATGCGTATTTTAGATTATGATTTTATTTTACTTTTTTTCCATGTACATGTGAATAATGGTCCACGTTGAATAAAATTTCATTTGTGTTTATTCCATCAAGGAATAAAATTATAAGTATCCATACAGTCAATGTCATTCAATCAGTTGCACATAAGTCAACTATCATCATTAATATTATTACAGCGATTCATGATTGCTTCTGGATGTTTACTGTTGGATGTCCTGCTTGCACCGTATCAAATCTGATAACTTCCAATTAAACGAATGTAAACTTTTATCAACTGCTTTTATCGTCAATATCACATTCACGAACCACTATTTCCTACATGTAAATAAAAATAACACAATTTCTCATGGCATGAAGAGATATAAGAAAACTAATAATCAAATTCTATTTATCACAACCATTAGCATATATCTGTTTTCCCATAAATCTATGTGAAATAATCAAAAAGTAAATGAAACAAAGCATGATCCTAACTATTTTAAAAAATTAATGAATGAATCCAACTTCAATTCGTTCATAACCATGATCCTAATCCAAAATGAGAGCAGGGGTCGTTAATCCATGAGTTTCTTTAACTCGTTTTATACATCTCAAGCATCACTGCTTTACCTACACAACATAAGCAACATGTTACAATTTATAACCAGAACATTGATAAAATTCATATATCATTGTGATCAAATTTGTGACATCAAAGAATCCATGTGGTGATCATCCAATGATCCTGAGGTCATAGTGTGCATTTTTTTTTTCAATGGTTTCACAATGAAAACAATGGATCTGTTGAAATAAAGATTCCTCATTAAAATTCTATTCGTCTATATTTGGCATGTTCAAAAAATCATATGATCATGAAGTAGAATTCAAGGTTTAAAGTGAAGAGCTGTCTATGAATATATTCAACACTAAATTTCATTATCCTCAAAATTTCATTGCTATGACTTCTATGAAATGTGTCATTGGGATTTCAAGTTATATGAATATTACAATATCAGTTTAAAAATTTCAATATAATTTAAAAGATAAAAATAAATTAATTTCATGAGACTAACTCAAAGAAATTAATATTGATTAGTTAATTAATGTTTAACATATAGTTTTTTCGTTTCATTAATATCTCCCTCATGGTATTTTTCTTTTCATTTATTAAAATAATCAACTTTCTATGATTTCATGATTTTGTAAGTTTCACACACCTTGAATGTATGAATCTATTTTTAGATATGTAAGTGTGAAAGAATCTTTTATATTATAAAATTAAAAGTTAGAATTGAATTAGAGGTGATATTACACTCGTTTTAATTTCGTTGACAAGCATAACTCAAAATAGTAGAAGGCAGAAAGTCTAATATCATGATCATGTACATAGGACATAAAATAAATAAGTCCAATATCTCAAAATCATAGCATAAGGAATAAAGGAGGTTTTCTTGGAAAGAGTCAAGGAAAGCTTAAAGGAATCATTCTGGGGGACCCTCTGGGGAGGAGTACTCCCATTGATTAAGTATGGGAAAAGATACTCTAGCTTTCGGCTCTAAAAATATTGGAGGTAGTGAGGACTTATTGAGGTCCCTCTATCAAGGAATTTTTTAAGGAATAAAATTATTTTGAAGTGTATAATTATAGGCAAATAATTGTTCATTTAAATCTACAAAACGTAAGTACGTTAAGAAATATTTAAGGAATAACATAGAATTTACTAGTAATATATGAATATTTTGATGAATCTAACAATTTTCTAGACATTTTATAAGAAAATTTGGCAAATATTTATTTATTAGTGAATCTATTATTTTTAAAAATTGTCAATAAATGTCCAATTGGCAAAAACTAGCTCCTAAAAATATCGTGCCCCCAATTCATAATAAAAAATAGGTCAAGAAACCCTTTAGATTCGAAGGGGGGGATGGTGAATTTTTTATTTAAAACTCAGAAACCAAACACATTTAAGAATGTCTCAAGGAAACTAAGAGATTGTAGTTATGAGCCATTCATGAACCGAAGAAATTGTAACATCTCATTTAAAATTCAAATAGATGGGGGAGGTAGACTAAAAGTATATCCCTTATATATTCATTTTAGATATGGGATTAGGTTCTAGGATGAAAGAGGTAAAAGAGCCCAATAACTTTTTTGGTCAAGGTAGGTCTGCCTCCTACTTTTATCAATGATAGTCATTTCATGGAGTGATGGGGGGTTAATAACAATGCTAAGCTAAGATTAGTTAGAAATCTTAGGAAAGTTCATAAAACTAGTTTCCTTCTTCTCCAAGAAATCAAACACTCCATAAAATCATGCACCATCTAGAAACAGTCTTCTCAAGTAGGCTCTGGAGTTATTGGTTCCTCCAGAGGACTAGCTATTTTTGGGGATCCCCTGACTTTTAATGATATGGTTATTTGAAACAAATAAGGTCATATTGTTGTGGTAATTACTTGCCTATTTACCAATAAGAAGTGGATGACATCCAATGCTTATGCCCTAAATTCTAAAATGGCTAGGTGCATGTTTTGCAAAGAAGTTTTTGATTTTAAATCTCTCACATAATGATGGAATTGGATGGTGGTGGGAGATTTCAACACTCCCCTAAATCTAGGAGATAAGAAGGGAGACAGTGCTGAAAATACTGATAGTATGGCAAATTTTGATGATTTTTTTATGAGAAATGACCTTCCAGATTTGGATTCGTATCGGGCTTTCTATACTTACACTAGTATAATATTTTGGGTGGATACCATTTAGGTTAGACTGGTCAGATTCCTAATCACAACTAATTGGGATCTTAATTACTGTTGCAGGCTTTCAGTCCTCCCTAAAATAGGATCTAATCATAACCCTATGGTGTGAACCAATGAAGTGTTTGCGAAGGTTATAAATCTTCCATTAAAATTTGAAAAGATGTGGTTGGATCACTCAGAGCTATGGCAAACCGTGAGTAATTGGTGGAATGTTGATATCGATGGACAAGAGATATTTGTCCTTAAAATCAAACTTAAAATGATTAAGATGAACCTAATGTGTGGAATATGGATATTTTTGGAAACATATTTGTGAGGAAATGGGGAATCTATGAGTCTCTTATAGAGATAGAACAATCAATCCAAGAAAATGGAATGAATCAAGAAACCTATTCGAAGGAGAAATAAATATTGAGCACTTTTCATAATCTGTAACCTAGGGAAGAGACTTACTAGAGATAAAGTTCAATAATATTTGACTTAAATAAGAAGATAAAAATTAAAAAACAATATTATAAATGGCTTGTAGCATAGGAATACCCATAAAATAAAGGAGTTATTCAAAGAGGATGGTACTAGTTGCAATGATGAAAATGAAATTGTAAAATTCTTCAAGAGTTTTCTCTTTGGACCTCCCTCCCAGCCCTAGTGTTTTGATAAAATATTCCTCTCATTATTCAATATGATTCCTAAATTTTAGGACAATGTTGACCTTCTTAAACTACTTAATAATGATGAAGTGAAATTTGCAGTGTTCTATATAGAAGGGGATAAAATGTCAGGTCCAGATAGTTTCCCTCCCTTATTCTAACATTTTTGGGAAATCATCCAACATGATGTGGTGGGTTTTATTTTTGAATTATTTATAACATGTCTTGTTCTCAAGGAAATTAATAGAACATTCTTGGAAAACATTCAAACAAAAAGTAGTTGTTGACCATAGAAAATTTAGACCTACTAGTCTTTTTAATACTTTATACAAAATCTATACTAAGATGTTTTTACTAATACTAAAAACCTTCTTCCTCAAGATCATTTTGGGCCACCAAATTGCTTTCATCTCTAGAATATAAATAATTGATAATATAACCCATATTCATGAGGCCCTCCACTTCATAAATTAGTAAAAAAGAGCAGGTATGTTCCTCTAATGAGATGTCTAAAAGACTTATGATAGAGCTTCATGGTGGTTCATCATGCTTATTCTTAAGAAACTTGGCTTCAATAATTTCCTAAGGAATCTCATTTTTAATTTCATTTCAACCCCAAAATTCTCAATTATTATCAGTGAATGTCCTAAGTGATACTTTTATTTGGAAATGGGACTCCAATAGGATGACCCTCTATCTCATACCTCTTTATTATTATAGCATATGCTCTTGGAGGGATGATCCATAAATCTATGATGGAAGGTTTTATTAAGGACCTCCAAATTGCTCCACATACTAAACCAGTGATGCATCAATAGTTCATTAATGACACTTACATTCTTGGGATTGCTTTAGTGAGGGAAGATAAAGCTATCAAATGAATTATGTAAATCTATAAATATGCTTATATATAGCATGTCAATATGGCCAAAATATCTCTTTTATTTAGTCATAATAGGCTTAAATTTCAATATAAAATTTCCAATATTCTGAACTATCAAATTCAATCCCTAACTACTTTTTACTTGGGTATGCCTTTAGCCATGGATAGCCTGAATATTTTTGATTAGAACCCGATGCTACACAAAATTCATAATAAATTATCTATATGGAAATATAAGTACTTATCTAAGATAAGAAAGATCCTCCTTATTAAAAATTCATTATAGAGTATGCCAATTTACTAAATGTTTGTTTTTAGGATACTGTCAAAAGCTATGGATATAATATAGCAAATTCAAAGAAGATTTATTTGGTTAGGAAAGGATAAGTCTAATATAATTCACTTGGTCACTAGGGACAAGTTATATATACATAAATATAGAATGGGCTTAGGGATTCACTATGTTAAGACCCTAAAGCAGGCCTGGAAAATCTTGAAAAAAGACAAAAAAATTGACCAATATCATTAAGGTAAGTATCTAACCAATATGGATGATGAATGTTTCTTCAAATAAGAGGTTCTTATCCAAGGATTTAGATATAAATTTTACAAGGTAGTCCTTAAATTAACGGACCTTCTATGCAAAGTATATAAATGGGCTATTGGTAATGGCATATCTATTAATTTTTTAGAGCACCCCTAGATTTTGAACTTTATTATTTTGATTACTAGTGGATTTGAAGTTATTATTCATATCTTAAAATAAGTTTTAGGGGTTAAATTTTAAAACTATTGGTCTCCTCATAACTCAGTCCCTAGGTGGGAAAGGCTACATTTTCCAAATGTAACTGAGGATAAGAATATAATCCTAGATTTCTTGAATTCCAAACTTTATAAAACTCACATCAGACTCTTTCTTAAATAATTTAAGATAATTTGGAATCTATAAACTTGATGTGAATACACTGTCAAATATGTCTTCCTTGTTGATAAATACCTTCTAGAACATAACCCTTCTTGGTTTAAAATTTGTGATAAAAATTTTGATTCCTAAAGTTGGCATATTTTGGTGGCTAGCATGTGAAAACAATGTAATCACCATTTAAAATATAATGGAAAAGGGTTTCCAATTTCTCAATAGGTGTATCTTATGCCTTAAGGTAGAATAAATTATTAATCACTTATTCCTAGAATGCACTTA
>JARHVA010000512.1:405000-427500 GCA_037957365.1 Torreya grandis | reverse complement strand
CTCTTAGGACAACTTTTGAAAATTTGTAAATGAATGAATCATAATCTATAGACCAATTTATAGGTCAAGTTTTGAATATAGTGAATCAAATAAGATCTAATGGAGAAACTATGACAGATCAAAAGATCATAGAGAAAGTACTCAAATGTTTACCCAGTAAATTTGATGCTATAGTTGTAGCTATTGAAGAAACCAAGGATTTGGAACAATTATCTGTACATGAATTAATGGGTTCTTTGTTAACACATGAATCCATAATGAATAGGAATAACACTTCTCTTGAGAATGCCTTCAAGTCAAAAGTATTAGTTGGCAGAGCAAGAGGAAGAGCCAGGTCAAGCTTCAGAGAAAGAGGCAGAGGCTGATATGGAAGGAACAATTCAGATGAAGGTGAGAACAGTAATAAAAACTACAGTAGTAGAGGAAACTACCGTAGTAGAGGATGTGGCAACAACCACTCACATCAAGGTTCACAAAGGTTTGATAAATCTAATGTTCAATGTTATTACTGCAAGAAATATGGTCACTATGCAAGTGACTGTAGAAGTAAACAAGGATATGTGTACAAGCAGAATGTTAATTACACAGGTGAATCTAGTTCTAATCCTGAAAGCATGTTTCTTACTTGTAATGTTACTCAAGAAAAGGCTAAAGATATTTGGCTCTTAGATAGTGGATGCAGTAATCATATGATAGGAAATAAAGGATTTTTTACTCGTCTTGATGATTCTATAAAATTAGAAGTGAAATCAGGAAATGATATCACAGTAGATGTCATGGGTAAAGGTGTCATAAATATTTTGGCCAAGAATGGTGAAAGAAAGTTTATACCTGATGTTTATTTTGTACCTAGACTAAAACATAATCTTTTGAGTGTTGGTCAGTTAGTGCAAAAAGGTTACAGAGTATCCTTTATGGATAACGTTTACACAATATTAGACAAGTTTCCAAGTGACAGGTTGATAGGAAAAGTGGAGATGACCAAGAATCGGATGTTCTCTCTTTATATTCAGTGCATCCAAGGAGAAGAGGAAGCCCACTTCAAATCCATGTAGCTAGACCAATCATGGTTATGGCACTTAAGGTATGGACATTTACATTTTGGAGGTTTAAATTTATTATAGAAGAAAAATATGGCGAAGGGTTTACCACCAATAGAACAGCCAGGAAGTTCTTGTGACAGTTGTATTTTGGCAAAACAACATAGAGAGAGCTTTCCAGTAGGAGGCTCATATAGAGATAAGATAATATTGGAGTTAGTCCATAGCGATTTATGTGGACCAATGCAAACTCCATCATTTGGAGGTATTACTTATATTCTAACCTTCATTGATGACTTTAGTAGAAAGACATGGATATACTTTCTCAAAAATAAGTCTGAAGCCTTTGGAAAGTTTAGAGAATTCAAGGCAATGGTTGAAAAGCAGAGTGGCCGTTATATCAAGGTACTCAGATCAGATAGAGGAGGAGAATATATGTCTAATAAATTTCAAGTTTTTTGTAGATATCATGGAATCAAAAGGAAATTGACTACAAGGTACACACCACAACAGAATGGTGTAGCAGAAAGAAAGAATAGAACAATCATAGAAATGGCAAGAAGCATGTTGAAAGCTAAACACTTGCCAAATGAATATTGGGCAGAAGTAGTAGCATGTGCAGTGTATATTCTGAATAGAAGCCCAACAAAGGGTGTCAAAGATCGAATCCCACAAGAAGTGTGGAGTGGTAAGAAATATAGTGTATATCATTTCAAAAATTTTGGTTGTGTTGCATATTCTCTTATACCATCTAAATTGAGAAATAAACTTGATGATAGAGGCGAGAAATGCATTTTAATTGGCTATAGTGAAGAGTCAAAAGCTTATAAGTTGTATAACCCAATTACAAAGCAAGTGATTATTAGCAGAGATGTTAAACTTAAGGAAGCAGAAGCATGGGATGGTAGCACCATCACAGTTGGAGCACCAATTCCACAGGATGAAGAAGTTTCTGAAGAAAAAAATTTGCAAGGTGGACAATCCTCTCCACAAGCAGGCACAAGCACTCCAGTAAGAACACCTAGGAGGTTTAAACAAGGTGAATCATCTAGTCATGCATGTCACCCTACTCCAAATTCACAAGTAAGTGATGAATTATATCCAACTCTTGCTACTTTAAGAGCAATATTTAAAGGTAAGAAGATGAAAAATTTGAATGAGATTTATAATCAATAAGAAGAGAAATTAGATTTGGTTTCAAATTTAGCTCTTTTCACTCATGAACCTATGTCTTATGAAGAAGCAGTTAAAGAGTAACATTGACTAAAAGCAATGGATGAAGAGTTGAATGCTATTGAAAGAAATAAAACATGGGATCTAACTATTTTACCTAAAGGTAACGATTATATTTGAGTCAAATGGGTTTATAATACTAAATTTGATGCAGATGGAAATATAGAAAAACACAAGGCAAGGTTAGTAGCAAAAGGTTTTGCACAAGAACATAGAGTTGATTGTAATGAAACATTTGCACCAGTTTCTAGACTAGATATTGTAAGAATGGTATTATCAATAACTGCTCAAAATAATTGGTATGTATATCAAATGGATGTAAAATCAGCTTTCTTGAATGGAATTTTAGATGAAGAAGTATATGTGAAATAGCCCATAGGTTATGAAGTTCAAGGACGTGAAGAAAATTTTTACAGATTGAAGAAGGCTCTTTATGGTCTTAAGAAAGCACCAAGAGCATGGTATAGCAGAATTAATTCATATATGATAATCAATGGATTTAGTAGAAGTGATAGTGAGCCTACTTTGTACACAAAAATCAACAAAGAAGGTTAGATTTTAATTGTGTTTATATGTTGATGATTTGATTTTTATTGTAAATTTGTCTGTAGACACTTTTAAATTAGTAATGAAGAAAAAATTTGAAATGATAGATTTGGGATTAATGAAGTATTTTTTTGGAATAGAAGTTGAACAATCAGAGAAAGGAATTTTTATATGTCAAACAAAATATGCAAAGGATGTGTTAAAGAGATTTAGGATGCTGAATTGTAAACCAGCACCTACACCAGTTGCTATAGGGACTAAACTTTGCAAAGAAGACCAAGGGTCTAATGTTGATTCTAAAACATTCAAAAGGCTAGTTGGCAGCTTGATGTATCTTACAGCCACTAGACCAGATATCAGTTATGGGGTTAGTTTAATCTCAAGATTCATGGAGTCACTGAAAGACTCACATTGCCAATTTGGTAAAAGGATATTAAGGTATGTGGCAGGAACTATAGATTATGGAATTTTATATTCCACAACTAGCGATTTTAGTTTGATTGGTTTTATAGATAGTGATTTTGCAGGTAGTGTTGATGATAGGAAGAGTACTTCTAGATATGCCTTTCTTTTAGGAACAGGTGTGGTCACATGGGCATCCAAAAAGAAACATATAGTGACACTTTCATCAGCTGAAGTAGAGTATGTTGCAGCCACATCAGTAGCATGTCAAGCAACTTGGATGAGAAGAATATTGAAAGATTATTACAAGCAAAAAAGGAGTCAACACCAATCTTCTATGATAACAAATCAGCAATCGCTTTATCAAAAAATCATGTGTTTCACAAGAGGAGCAAACATATTGATACAATATTTCACTTTATCAGAGAATTAGTGAACAATGGAGAAATCCATCTAGACTTCTACAGATCTAAATATCAATTGGCAGATATATTTACAAAGGCATTAAAAAAAGAGACCTTTGATTATTTGAGACAAAATTTAGGCATTGTAAATGCTAAAATTGTAAATGGTAGCAATTAAGGGGGAGTGTTAGAGACTCAAGTTAATTTGGAGTTAATTTCTCCACTCCTCATGCATGCAATTGTAAGCAATCAGTTAGGAAACTGATAGTTGAGCAATTAGTTAGTTAACAAATAGTTAGTTAAACTGTTTGAGTATTTGTTAGAGAGTTAGTTTGCATGTAAAGACTAATTTTAGTCTTGAGTTTGTCTTGAGTTTATTTTCTAATTATTTTATGGATTCAAATATATTTAAAGACGCTTGGGTGCATCATTGTAAGCAAGAAAAATTGAAGATCAATAGAATCTCTTTCTTTCAAGAAATTACTGTAGCAATTGTTCAGTTCTTATTTATTTCTTTGAGTTCTTGTTTTGCATGCTCACTATATTCTGATAGAAACCATGGAGGATTTGAATGTGACAAATGAAAATTTAAACCAAAAAATGTAACGAATTCAAACAATGTAAAATTACTAATGAAGAACAAGTTGTCCATGCCAAAAAAATTATGTGAATTGAATATTTTCAGTCATCAGAGTAAAACTATAAACCCTTAATCTCACATCTTCTCCACACAATCTTGATATCCATAGTTCGATGCCCTCTCCATACCGTTCATCTTTGCATCTATATAATGGGTATTCCATAACCAGCACCAACCATTGTAGAGGATGACTGATCCAGCTTAGGACTAGAAAAAATTACATAATAGAAGTTTCATCATTAAATGGGAATGTGCAACATTAAACTTATAATTCTTCTTAGAGTCTCAAATTTCCACCATTCACTCATCTAATTTCTTAAAAAATAGCCCAACTATAAAATATAATCCTTACACAATAAAATATAATCAATACAAAATTTGAATTCAAACCATCCCTTCTCTGCAATAAATTTGATATTACATTTCCTATTAATATTTAGACATGGTTAAAAACATTGTGGTGTCCTCTCATTTTTACTCTACCACAAATGTTTATGTCTATTAAAACATCTCCAAGAAACCTATATAAAGTTTAATTCAATCAGTAGGCCATAGTTTTTGTGTATGTTGAAGACCATGAGAAATGAAACATACAATATTTAGGATATTTTCTTCTTAATGTTTTAAATTTAAAGAAAAAAGTATTTGTAATTGTGTTTAAGTTAAAGGAGAAAATGTATATATATATTTTAAAGAATTAAAGGTATAATGAGTAATTTTATGATATTCTACTTTTTCTAAAACAGCTTATATAACTACTCATTATATGTTCATCTCATCTTTTCTTGTTATGATCATAAGGTAAGGATACCTATATAACACACAATCATATTAACTATTTTATTTTAAATATTTTGTATTTTTTTCAAATCAAATATGAATACCAAAAATGAGGAGCAACTAAGAGGATATCAAATAGAAAAAAATGAAGCTGAATACTATTAACTCGATAAAATTACCAATAGACAAAGACTCTGAACAATAACCAGTACTGATTCATATTGAATGACTCAACTAATTAAAAATTATATATAAATAAGTTTCAACTTAGAATTAGAGTTGACATGTACAATTCAAAACTCTAAAAATAAATAAAACTCAACTTATTATTTTTAGTAACTGCTATTTTTAGTAAGTTTTTAATGTAAATGCATGCAACTCTAAAAATATCTAAAAATAAACTAAAGCCTAGAATTAATCAATCAAATGAATTTAAACTGAAGCTTAAGTCTAGTTATAGAAATAAATATTTTTTAAGTTTATGAAAAACTTGACAGTAATTTTAAATGAAAATTTTAGACCCTCGAATGGTCACGTATGGCCTCAAAAAAATATTACAAATGTCCCACAATTGATAGTGAAAATTATTGATGCATATAAAATTTTGAGCTAGTAATTTTAGTGTGAAGGTTGTTTGAAATAGATCTACAAATCAAAATTTATGGCCTCTGAAAGTTTAACCTCTTTTTCAACATCATTTTCCTCTAGTTAGAAACAACTTAGCTCATGTGAGTTGCTTTGATTGTATTGTTATAATTTTTTCTTATGAACCTTCTTCAGATCCTATCTTTTAATCCAAGTGTTTTCTTCGTACTATACCAAATACCTATCATAACTTCCCTACCTTATTTTTACTATCTTCTTGTCCTAAATCTACACTATCTTTTCTTTCTTCTTCTTTAGCTCCTATTGCTCCCAATCTACTTCTTCATATTCTTCATCTTTTTCACCTTCTCTGTGGAAATTATATAGATATGAAACATTAAATACTAGAGATATATCAAAATTACATGGTAAATTCACCTCATAAGCATTGTCATTGATTTGTTTCACAATTCTACATGGTCCAATTTTAATATACTTCAAGTATTATATGTACCTTTTGAAAACCTATCTTTTTTCAAGTAAACCTTCACCAAATCTCTTTATTAAAATATTTTTGACTTTCTTCTAATATTTGTTTTTGTTTTAAACTTCTCATTACCTTCTTGCTATTTTCTTCTTACATCTTCCTGTAACTATTATATATGGTCTACAAATGCTTCTATATCATCACTAACTGAATCCATAATTGGTAACAATACAAAATATTAAAAACTCATAAGATTTCTCCCATAAATAATATAAAACACTAATTTACTTTTTTATCTATTCATTAAATTATTATATGCAAACTCAGCTTGCAGTAAAACTAAGTCCCATTGCTTGGACTTCTCTCTAACAATGCATCTCAATAAATCTCTCAAACTCCTATTTACAAATTCTATTTATCCATCTTTTTTTAGATGGTATGCATTAGTAAATTTTAGATTAGTCCCCATCTTCCTTTTAAAATTCATCCAAAAATGAATTAGAAATTTTCTATCCCTATTTGATGTAATGGTTTTTGGAACACAATGCCATCCCAAAGGAATTTTTAAAAATAGTTATGCAAATCTAGTGGCATCATTAGTTCTACTATCTTTGCAATAAAATGAACCATCTTAGAATACTTGTGTACACTAACAAAAAGAGAATCATTGTCTATCGATGTTTGTGCTAATCTCAATACAAAATCCATACTCAAATCCATCCATGGTCTTTTTGAAATGGGTAATGGAATGCATAACCTTATATTATGTGGATGTCTTTTAGCCACCTGACATATATTTCACCTTGAAACATATATTGTCACATCTCTCTTCATATTTGATCAAAAATATTTCTCCTCTACCAAATTTATTGTCTTTATCTTACCAAAATGTTTAGCCAAAACACCACTATGTAATTCTCTTATTACTTATGTCTTCAAGACCCAATTAGAATACATAATTGTTTCCCTTTAAAGAGATAACCATCTTACATAAAATATCTTTTGAGGTATGTTGCTCAAAGTATTAATTATAAATAACATAATTATAGATATTATGTTATTATAGTCTTGTTAATATATTATTGTTATGCCTAATAATAATATATGGATTTGATTTGTTTAGTTAGGTGGTTTATATCTCGTATTATTATATGAGATTTTGGTGGAGATTTAATCCCCACTATTATAAGAAAGGTATTTATTATATAAACTATCTAATAGACATTTACTCATATGATGCAGAATATAATTCTTGTGTGTTGAAATAGTTATCTTTATGTTCAATGCTTTTATAATATTACTCATAAAAAGATTTGAAATAGAATCAATATTTGGTATTAGAGTAGGGATGACTTGTTCCTGTGATAGAGTAAATATTTGGTTGGAAGGATAATATGCATTCATTATTATCTCGTATATGAAATGCATCTGTGTATTAACTCTATATAGTTTATCTGATGGTTGATACAATACATTAATACCATTTTGAATACATTCTAGATAAAATAATTTATAGATCAGTCTATAGTAGTCTAATTGTGTAGTTTTCTATGAAATCCTGAGAATAGAATTATCACCAATAATAAAGTATTGGATGATATACATAAATATCATTTGGATATTCATCTCAAATGCAATTATGTTGACAAGGTTGCATCATAGTATGAATTAATTTATATGTTACTTTGATCGATGGTACATCCATATTCAAATCAAGTACATTAACTATTTTCCACCTATGTATAGATTCATTGCGCATCCTATATGCTAATCACCACGTGATAGATATTGAAAATAAAAAAATTAATTATGACTCACAACCAACATTATATATTCCCATATCAGCTTACTTTCTAGACTCCATCTTGGTGCCTTACAAACTTATTATCCTTTCAAAATACATGCATGTTTTTATTGAGCTCTATTAGTTTTGCGATATTTTTTCTAGGCCATAATCCTTCCTTTTATCATTTCTCTCTACTAATATCTTTCTATTCATCCTAAATTCCTTCATTCAATGACCATAGTCAATCCATGTACATACCAATCCAGTGTTCTTAAAGTTTTAAATAGAGTCATTATCATTTAATTCTTCATTTGTTGTATCGTTAAATTTTATCTTATCTTCTTTAGCATAAGTTTAAGTTTTTATATTTATAGCGGGTTATAATTTTTATATTTCAATAACCATTAGTTATTGTTTGAAAAATTTGGGTAGTCTATAGTTTTTTATTAATGGTATTTATTTTCATTATGAGTTGTCATTTAGTTTTAAAGTTTATAGTCTAGAGCCATTTTTTTAATCTCAAAATATGACCTTTTTTCAAAAATCATGTCAAAATCTTTTATTTAGAGTTTGAGTATTTGAATTTTAAAATTTAGATAATATCTTATAATTTAATTGTTGAATTTAAATGTTAATTTTAAGTCTTATTATATTTAAGTTTATATTTCATAGTCTTTATGAGTCTTTATTATTGTCAAAATCAAAAGTGTCAATTTTTGGGGCTTACTATCAAAATAAAAAAAAATGAGTCAATAATTTTAAGTCATCAAGTCATTTTTGTAAGAGTCATTTTTATCTCAAAATAATTTGGGCTTGGGTGTCATATAAAATTAATGTAATGAATTGTAAAATTAAAAATAATTTACCTCACAGATATATTTTTGCTTGTACGTGACATCCGAATTGTGAGGTGGTTTTTCCTCAAATCTTCAGACATGAGATCGATCGATACATGTGATAAGTAAGTAGATTCATGAACTGGAGGTTGAAGGCATGGAGGAAGAAGGTTTACATAACCTCTTGTAAATCATCAATGATGGGGCCAAAGAATATTTGGTGAGATGTATAGTGTGGTGTGATTTTTTTGTTGTGTGTTTGAATAAAAAAAGAAGGGTGCTCCTTTTCACATGTGTGGTGCATTTTTTTTGTTTTTTTAATGTGGTGTACTGTATAACAAATCCAATATTTCCAAGGATAGTTATTTAGTAGCATTGGAGTTTGTCAATGCTATTATTATTTGGGTGGTAACAAAGATTACTTATTATGATAATGAAGATTTATTCCTCATTATATTTTAATTTTCTAAATTGTGTGTGTTTCTTCATTTTCATATTATTTATACATCCTTTTATATTTGAATAAAAAGGAGAGTGTAGATATAATGTAATGTGGAAAATAGTTGTATAAGAGGGAAACTAAGTATATAAATTCTCTAACTGTAAAGATCCTCTGACTACCTTAATTTTTTTATAGAGATGATCGACCAGTGACATGTCTATTATAGTCATATGGAGTAAGTGTGGGATGAACTCATTTTAATAGTAGTGGTCATGTGCATCAATATCTAGATAACAATATTCAAACAATAGTATGAAGACCTAAAACTATATGTTGGCATATAATTCTGTTCAGGTTAGTTCTTAAAGATATATATTCTCCCCATGCTCATATTAATGGGGTGTAGATAGGATTAATAATTTTCAAAAAGAGGTAAATGTTGTGTCAAATTGGTCACATATTTAATTATAAATAACGTAATTATGGATATTACGTTATTAGAGTGTTGTTAATATACTATTGTTATGCCTAACAATAATATACAGAGATGATTTGTTTAGTTAGGTGGTTTATATATGATATTTTGGTGGAGATTTGATCTCTACTGTACAAAAGGTATTTCCTATATAAATTATGTAATAGACATCTTGTAGTGTGATATAGAATATAATTCTTATGTGTTAAAATATTAATCTTTGTGTTCAGATTTTTTATTGTATTAATCATACAGAGATATGAACTAGAATCAATAATATTTTTTATAAACACTTATAAATGGATTCCTACATTTCTTAACTATATTTTCAAAATCTAGATCAGTATCAAATACTTATTTAGTAAATTTAAATCCATCTACTTCACTCACCTACTAAAAACATCAACTACTTGATTGAATTTTATTCATTTGTGCTTCAACACAAATTTATAACCCTATAGAAAATATACACACTTTGTGTGCCTACTAAATAACTTATTTTAAGTGTTCACATACTTTGAAACCTCATGACCAGTAAATAGGATGAACTTCTTAGGCACTAGATAATTTCTTCAATGTCTTAATATTAATATTTGTATAATGGCATAAAATTCAACATCATACATAGAATTTTTTGTTCTTAGCTCATTTAATTTATTACTGAAATATGATATCAACATCCCTTTTTGACTCAATATAACCCTAATTTCCACAAATGAAGCATGATAATCAACATCAAACACTTTTCTCAAATCTGATAATTCTAAAGTTAAATTTTCTATAGTTTTCTTTTTTAACAACTTAAATCATTATGTTGTTACCTTTGTCCGTGTCAATTATATTCCTCTCATACAATTTGTTATTGGTACAATAAGAATAATTAAATTCCTAATAAATTTTATATAAAAATTTTCCAAACCATGGAAAATTCTCACCTCAGTGATGCTCTTTGGGATAGGACACTCAACAATTGTCTTTAAATTTTCTTCATATATTCTTACACCATCTATTGAAACTACAAATTCTAAAAATACCAAACTTTTCTACATAAACCTGCACATTCTCCAAATTCACATAGAGCTTCTCTTTTACTAAAAATTCTAAAACCATTCTCAAATGTTGTAAGTAATCCTCTTTAGTCTTAATGAATATTAAAATACCATTAAAATAAACCACCACAAACTTACCAGTATATTCTCATAGCACTATGTTCATCACCCTCATAAATATGCTCAATGCATTATATAACCCGAATGGCATCACCATCCACACTAATAAACCATCTCTAGTCTTGAATGTTATTTTCTATTCATTTATTTCATGAATTTGAATTTGATAACATCTAGTCCTAAATTCAATATTAGTAAAATATTTTTCTCCAGTAAGAACATGCATCATATCATATAGACAAGGTAAAAGAAACTTGTTCTTGATTATAATATTATTAATTATTTTACTATGCACACACATCCCCCACCCTCTATATTTACTTATACTTATCAATGCTAGTGTTGAACATGGACTCAGTCCCTCCCTTACTACACCCTTTCCCACCAATTTAGTAACTTGCTTATTCAATTTTTCATGTTTTGTTAGACTCATCTGATAAGCAAATTTACTAGGTAGAGCTTATTATTGAATAAAATAAATATGATGTTAAATATATATCTTTGGTGGTAAACCATCTACTAACTCATCAGGTATAACATATGTATATTCTTTCATCACTAATTTTATTTCTTTTAGTATTTACGCTACTTTTGTGTCTTATTTCTTCACTATTAATGCATAGCAGCAACCTATAATATTCATGTATTTTATAAATTGTTTTTAATTGAGAATGATTCTAGATTTCACATATTATTTAAGAGGTAACAAAACTATCTTCATTCCCCCTTTCTAGAAACTATATGAGTTCTTTTTTCCAACATGAACTACTTTTCTATTAAACTGCCATGGCCTTCGCAAAAATACATGGTATGCATCCATTTGTATTACATCACATCATATTTAATCCTTATAAGTTTTAGCTATATAAAACTTAATTAAGCACCATTTATCTACTATAACTTCATTTTATTTCTTAAACCATGAAATTTGATAAGCATCAAGATGATTTTCACACTACAAACCTAGTTTTTCAATCATATCTTTAGAAACCATATTTTTAAAACTACCACCATCTATAATTACATTGCATATCCCACCTTTTGAATTACACATTGTTTAAAATATATTTATTCACATATATTGATCACCATATTATTTATTTTTTAGATTTTCTTTCCTTGGAGCAATTGTTCTTTTGATCATGATATTTTCTTCAATATCTGCTACTACAAATTCATTATTTTTTCTTTTGTTTAACTTCAACTAAATTCATTATTAGATGATATTATTTCCTCTTTTGTTTATATTAGTAGTGAGGACACTTTAATTATCTATGGCATTCTTCTTTGCATCTATAATAAATAAAATACCTTCATTGATTTGGAAACCATCCTTTACCACCACCATAGCTTCATCTTCTTTTAAATCATCTTCCTCTTTGTTAGTTTTCAAACCCTTGTCTATAATTCTCATGTATTCATATTAAACCCATCTATATTTTTATTAAATCCACCTCATCCCCTTATTTGATGAGATTATCCTCTTCTTGGACCAATAGATGTTCTTGTACAATTTTACCTATTCTTTTTCTTATACCTTCAAAGCTAACTTATATGCTTCTTCCATGCAAATTATTCTATGCATGTTTAATTCATGTGGAATAAAAATATTCAAACCATTTACATACTTTTTAGTCATCTAATATTATGTTTCATCATGCTCCATGCATATGGGAAGCTTTTAAAACTCATCATTTTAATATTTTATACTATGATTCTTCTATCTCAAATTTTTATTTATTCTATATAGGGTTTGTGCATACCCAATATGAATAAATTTTTACTTCACCTCATTTCCCATATTTTTATATGGATTGATCTATTATTTACCTTTTCTCTATCTTTATTTATGCTGGTGATCCCACCAAATCATTGCATGACCCTTCAATTTTGTGCATACAAACTTTACCTCCTTGTCTTGTATCATAAATCTTGATTTGAAAAACATATCCATGTTATCCATATAATATATAAACTTTTTTGGTTTTAAAATTACTCCATAATATGGAATTTCAACCTTGATTCCTTCATTCCTTCCTTCCAAATCTCTTACTATCATTTCTTCTATTGATGGTGGTTGTTCTTGTTTCTTCTCTTTGAGAATTTCTTCATGATTTATGTCATCTTCTAAATCATCTTTTGATCTCATTATTATTTGATTCACAATAATATTAGTTGATTATTCTACTTGCCTCTATAACTCTTACATAGTAAGATTACTCTAAATAATTCCTCCTTATCTTCTTACCATGTCTTACATGTATAAGATTCAAACTTGATCTAATACCAAATAATGAATCATAATACTATCAAGACGAGAATATTATTAATATGTAAATGTTTTGAATAACAACTATTATTTATTCCTATTGAATTATTTAATTACATTAAAACCATGCAAAAATAAGCTTTAAATTGGAATTGGACTTGACATGAAAAATTCAAAACTCTTAAAATAAGTAAATGTTAACCTACTATTTTTAGTAGATCCTATTTTCTATAAGTTTCGAATGCAAGCATGTGATTATCTCAAAATTTCCAAAAAAAACTAAACTCTAAAATCAATATATCAGATGAATTTCAACATAAGTTCAAGTTTGGCTAGGAAAATAGATAATTTATAAATTTTAAAAACATGAAAATAATTTTAAATGATAATTTTGCGCCCTTAGATTGTCACGTATGGCCTTAAAAAGATATTAAAAATGTCACATAATTGGAGGTGCATTGAACTTTTTGGCTAGACATTTTGGTGCAAAGATGGGTTGAAATAGAGCTACAATTCAAAAGTTATGGACTTAAAAAGTTGAACCTCTTTTTTTGTATCAATATGAAAATAAATTTCTACTTTGATAATGGTAAAAAATGATAGATAAAAAATAGAGGAACAAAAAAATGTCAAAATGATAATGATAGTGATTATTTTAAATATGTATGTCTAAGTTGGCAGTTGAAGAATTGGACGTAAAAAATGAAGAACATGTAGATATATTAAAAATAAGTGATTCATAAACATCTAAATATGATCAATATTTATTAAGATAAAAAATTATAATATAATATCATTTAGATTAACTCTCTTAGTTTGAATCACAATACATATAAAAATGAAGTCATGAATCAAATCAAATGTATTATCGTTGATCAAATGCTAAATTTTGATGTTAATTCCAAAGAATTAAATTCAATATTTATATATTTTTTTCTCAAAACAATAGAGAATAAACATCAATATCTAATAGTTTTGGATGTTGGAAATAATTTATAAAATAATGATTTACAAGAAAATTCAACATCAATGCAAGATTTATAATTTGATATACAAGAAATTATACATAATTCCAATGGAATGCTTGAGAGATATTTCAATAATTTTTAAATATTTTTATGACATGGTCTAGATAGTTTTTATTCATTAAGGATGTGTTATATTGTTTAAAAACATTACTTTTGTAAATAATTTTCTTTAACACCTAAAGGCATATATGCAATAAAATTAGACGAGAGATGGTTGTAACTAATTATCAATACTGAACAATCAAGATCTTGGTCCACAACCTAGAGCAAAACATGTATAATTTACATAGGTTATATAATTGTTTATATACAATGTCAAATAAATATTATAAGTGACACACACAACTATAACTCAATATAACTATAAAGGATGCACAATAATGTTTTCACAATAAGTAAAGAAATTGCTAAGGTTTTGCCACATAGAATACAATATTTGATGATGATTATTGATTAAAGGAGGGATAAACATGGGGAAAAATAAAACTTTAAAGTTAATAAAGAGAAATTATATAAGGCATTAAAATAAATAATTAAACGTGACAAGTTATATTTAGATTTTCATATTTATAAAAATGATCTTAGTGAACTTCCATTAACTCTAAAAAAATATATTTGATCAACTAAACCCTATCCATATGAAATTTGATTATCTTGTGAATGGGATTTTATTTTTAGGTCCAATGGTAAATATTGATTAAGGAAATTTGATTAATCACATGACATCAATGTCCTCAAAACCATCCAATATCCCAAGTGAGATGAAATTAATCCTTGCATGGGAAAATTACCCTAATATAAATCTTATTTCACTAACTAATTGGTAAATATAAGAGCATATCCCATCAATGAGTATTTAAATTTATGGTTACTCGATATAGCATTCCTAACATTGTTTCCTAATGTTAATTTTGGTTTGATAGAACCATGATAAATATGAGTACATTTGAATTTATTTTTTAAACATTAAATTTGATATAGGTATCATTGTTTCATAAAACATCAATGATATAGATATAACATGATGAACATGATCATCAAATATTGTTTAAAAAAAGCATCTACAATGTTTTTAAGAAATAGTCTTCAATATATGTGGATCACTATCAATGAGTTATATAAGCATATGGAAAATGTCCACCACTCCCATTTAACTGATCATTTTACATGGTTTTAAACCTATTTTAGGTATGCAAAGTCCTACTAAGAAAAATATTGCATCGAATTAATTGACATGTTGCATAAAATTGGATCATTTGCCATTTTCTTCATGTTAAGTGCAACTAGGTTGATTTTCCTATCCTAGATGCGATAATGCTAGGAACACCACCAAATAAATCCATGAGAAGACTGAAACTAGAAAAGATATAATATTATTTGATGTCCTCATATAGTGGCAAAATACATCCACTTTCTATATACAAACTTCCCAAAAGAGATATAAGAAAATGAAAGGAATTAAAAGATTATTAATCTAGATATGAATGACAAGATAAAGGTTCAATACATGTGCATGAATTCATATAGTCGGATGGAGCGAAAAATATGTAAAGCATTTATTGGAAAAAATGATTGTTTTTGAAAATATTATAATAAATAATTCCTTTTCATTGTTCACATATGGAATGCTTAAGAAGATCTACACCAATGAAACATACATGTATGCTGATTTTAAATCATATTAATTATTATTATTATTATTATTATTATTATTATTATTATTATTATTATTATTATTATTATTATTATTATTATTATTATTATTATTATTTATAAGTGTAATACATCGTAGCCACTAAATCTTAAGGGATCAAAATTTTAGAAGTAATTAAATATCATAATTAAAAATTTGAGATTTAAAGAAATGATGATATATTAAATACTTGGGGATTTCAAATGTAAATTTACAACTTACTCTTTCTAAATATTTAGATAAATAAAATAAGAGTTCTAAAATTTATCATCAAATATTAATGCGTCTTTCAAACATTGAACACATTAATGAATTATTAGGAAGAACATATAGAGTTCTTATAACTCAAAAAAATGTTTAGAGATATATTAGGGCATAATAAATATGTGACATACTATTGGAACTTATATAAGATGAGACTAGTAGAGTATTAATCAATTTGAATGTTTTGCATAAGGTTTTAAAATGGTAATTAAAAAGGTGAATATGACCTTGAGCAACATACAAATTCATTAATTGATACACACAAAAAAAAAAATCCATGGAATGTCTATCACTTATTGATTCATTAAAAAATTTGACTTCTAATTAGAGAAGAAAAATATATGAGAAATGGGAGCTGAGAAGTATGTAAACTATTGTGAGAGTAATCAAGAGGTTTTACTCCATCTAAGTACATTTCAATAACATAAATGTGTTTATTTTTTTGTTCATAGTTATTAGTTTATAATCCGATTCATGATATATAAAGAGATATTGGACTTGATGGAGATGTAATAAAATAAAATTTGAATTCATTCAATTATGACTTTTAGCATGTTGAGTGAAGGTCTATCCCATAAGATGTTGAAAAGCATAGTGATTCTAAAGATGATGATAATCAATCTATTCAAAAAACCGTAATGGAACATGAGTTGAAAATAATAATAATAGGCTAAAACATGGTAAAATTATATAACTAAATAAAATATGTATGTGAGGAGGTATATATAAATTGATAGACAAGAACCATGGAATAACAAATATCAAAGTCAATAATACATGAATAGAGTGATAAAATTCAAAATCACCATAAAATATAATTGTTTTGTCATTTATTTTTTAAAAATTTTAATTAATGAGTCTATTAACTATAATTAATATAAAATGAATCAAAGGGTTAAAAATGTGTTAAATGAATTGCAACTAGTAGAATAAAAGTAAAAGTAGGAAAATTAAAAAAAGCTTGAATGAATAAAATAGGATAAATATATGAAACACTTGAGAAGAATTACTTGTTTCCTATCTATAAGCTGATTGTGCATAACTAATAAATAACTACAATTGATCAATAAGATCTGATTATGTACATAAAAGTGAAATAGAATTTCTCACTATGTTGGGTTAGGATTGACAACGATGGGACATAACCAATTTCCATTATTATCCTCTATGGTTCAATTTTGATCTCTACAATAAATAATAAAATGAGGGCATAGTTTCATATGAGTGTTTGAAAAAGGCTATGTGAATAAATTTGACCATCGGCTATGCATGGATGACCTACAAATGACTTTGTAAAATTTGAAACACTAATAAGGCTTGGAATAGATAAAACCTTGAAAACATAAAGGGGGGATAATGGGTTTAGCTGACCAAAATCCCCCCTATTATGATTTATCACTACCTAGATATCCAATACTCTTAATATTTAAATCAATCCCATGTAGTTCTCCCCTTATATTTTTTAATGCTTTTTTGTACCTTTGACTATATGTGTGCATCTAAAGATTTAATAAATACTCAATATATTTTTACTTGAAATAGATATAATAGGATCTTGATTTGGATAGAGGCTATTTCAAATGAATAGAAATTAATTTGTATAGAATATGAAATCTTGGTGTAGTGTGCAATAGTATAAGTATGTCTCTATAATGTAATTTCCAAGTGATATAATAAGTGGCTTAAATTTGATTTTATAATAACTAAAAAGGGTGAATCCTCACACTCCCTATCTTAAAAATATGAATCAAACTATATGCAATTATATGAATTTGAAAAAGAGTCATTGTCAAGGAAAAATACATGAACGACTCATAATGAGAGTATCAAATAGATAGTTCCATCCCATATTAGTGACTTCTATTTTGGGAAGGGCGATACTTGATTTTAAAAATTTAAATGTTTGTATAAATTGTTGTAAAGGTTTTTAGTGATCAAGGACATTTTTGTAGGTATAAAACAAAAACTTATAAATTGATACATTAGTATAGGTACTTATAATAGAGTGAGGTGGAAAAATATGACCAATTTAAGTGATCACTTAAATTAAAGTAAAAGTGGGAAAATTTTGACATTAACAAGTATTCATGACCAAATTTGAGTATCTAAAATTCATGTCTCGAACCTTGATCATACCACCATTTATATATAATTGAAATTACTAGAGCAAAAATAAAGATACACATGAGTGTGTACAACAAAGTTTTTGTTTGATCAAATGCTTCATTTGTTCAAGAAAATTTAAATTAGAAACCCCTACAACAACTCATGAAGTAGGCATTTTTTTCATTTTATTTGAGATATCTTGGACTTATAGAATTGACATTTTTGAAAATAAATCAAGGTAGGAATACACTTGTATGTGTGAAACAAAAAATATATGTTTTAACCTTGCTTGAAAATGAATCTTCATTGAAGAATTGGAAAATTTGTCCCTCCCATTATTATTTGGAGAGATTGGTTCCTTTGTTGAACCAATGGTAAATTGAGAGTGACGAATCCCCTATTTTAACTTAACTTATATATAAAATATAAACCATTGAGGGATGTAGAAACCTTAATTTTCATATTTGGTATTTATATCACAAATATCAAAAAAGTTTGGAATCCAAATCTATTTGTAATTTATAATGTTGGAGGGTTTTGAATCTCTAAAATATGCATTATGCACTTTAACTAAATCAACCACTGCATATGGAATATAGGTTCAAATTTCACTTTGTTGCTTATATCATCTATGCATGATCAAAATAAAAGGGATAAAATTCATGTTTCTACCATGATAATGAATAGAAAAAAGTGTTAAAAATATGGCATGTATTTGTGTCATGCTCCAATTTCATACATGTGAAGTCTATGATTGTATTTGGAAGTAGATTGTGTAATTTGATTTGAATCTTGAGGACATATGACTATGTTTATGCTATCACAATGTATGAATTTATAATTTATTCATATAAGATGATTTCATATTCATGTCATATTTTACCATAATATTTACCAATAATTTACATTTGAAACATTCTAAATTATATGAAACTATATTTCTTTCCCAAATATGATTTTTTCTCAAAAATGATTATCTCATGTATGTAAAGCCCACTATAATTCCATTATTCAAGGTGAGATATGTATCTTGAAATTCATTCCTCTCAAAATAAATGTTAATTGTATCTTTTTCATACAAATATAATAATTTGATATGGTAGCATACACGAAAAGGGCATGTCATTGTAATAATATATGTATGATTTAACTCATGTATGTAACATATGAGGTAAGACTTGAATTTTTAAATTTAGATAAGTGTATCAATGAATCTTATAGTAGTAATTTTAATAGCAGCATACACAATATTTAGTGCATGTTATGGATCACAACACTCCTAAAACTCAATAATATTAATAAACACACAAGTACAAAAAAAATATTCAATGTCAAACAAATAAGGTGAATGTTTTTATACAACTAACATGTTCAAATGCCACATAACCAAATAATTCACACATAACTCTAAGGGCCATATGACAATGGAATTGATAATGTTATAAATAAATGACATGCTAATATTTTACACGTAACACATGTCCAATTACCATAAGCAATGTACCTTAATATTTTTTCAAACAAGGGACATATTCAAATATCACACAAAACCTATGGCCAAGTGCCAAAGAAATGATCATGTTAAAATTTCACACATTACATGAAAATATCTCATAGATATTTTCATTAAATTTTCACATAATGGCCAAGGCCACCCATAATTAACAATTAAAATTATAATCTAATATGTACAAGTAAAAGTATCAATGTAGCAGATAACTAAAAAGTTATTCTATATGTATATGTAATGTGATAATAACATAGAAAATTTCATATCCATGTACACAGGTGTAAGATAGAGATTTCAAAAATATATTTGTATAGAATAGGTATCTTAACACATTATAGGATTTGTATAATGACAACACTCATACATACTTTAGTTTTAGGGTGAGATGCCCCTAGTACAAAATTGCCACTAGATAGAGGCAAGTCAATGATATAAATCCTTGTGAAAATGTATTTCTTGCATAACACTCATAAATACCAGTGAAATTTGTGTGCGAGAAAAATAATATAGTGATATCTACCATTCATGAGATAAATAATATATGATGATGACGCAAAATTGATGTCTAATCTTGCTCAAGTATTGATTTTGTATTTATAAAATAGTTTGAATTTTTTTTTTTTTTAAGTATTTGATTATTTTATAATTATTTTAACTTTTAGAAAAAAACCATATGACATAATAAAGAGACCATGGAATCAAAATTAGAATAAATGGAAGAGATTTGAGTAATTCAAAACATACTCCAAAATAAATTATGTATTGAATATGATGTCATGACAATGCATGAGAAATATCCATTCAATGTCTAAGCTAGTTATAGTTGAAACACATGTGGAAGATAAAATAGTGATAAAAATTAATGATTATATATCATTGTGTCATCAAATGTTGAATTGTCAAGGTATGTAACTTGCACATATGAGCAATATAATAGAAAATGAAATGTTTTGCATGAAATAATAGAGTTGTGAAAATTGAGAGTGAGTATAGAAACACAAAATGGGATGTGTTGTAGCTCCATCGACTAAGTTTTTCAACTATTTATATAAAAAATATTCATGGTAGGATCAAACGCCTCAAGGCATTGATAATTGCTAATTGTGACTTTTTCTAGTCAGTATTATCTATGATAGGAAAATATAGTGTACTCTATTTAGACTAAAAAAAATAATAAGTTAAATGGCATATGATTTTAGTATAGGCCATTGATTTAAATTGTTCAAGTATAGAAAGAGAAAAATAAAATCCAAGGTTCTAAAAAACCCCTAAGATCCCAAAGCTATAAGATTGATTAAATTGATTACATGTGTAAAAAGTGAAATAAAAAAAAGTCATAAGGAATTAGAGATCTGTGTAAAATATAAATTATGATTGAATACCTAATGAGTTACTCAAAATAATGTTCCCATGAAGTTCCTAAATAAAATATGTAATAACCTTTTGAATATTTTTTTGATCTATCAACTGAGATGGAGTGTGGATGTGTAAATTATGTATCATATGTGTAATAACCATCAATTATACTACCGTATTTATCTTGGATATTATACATGTAATTCCAATTATCTTTTTGAAAATCCTAACCATGACTATAATCATTCTCATGTTCCTGAAATTGTATTATGCACTATTGTCATATTTTGTATATCTATGTGTAAAACAAACTGCCCCATAACATGCTATGAAAATTTCACGTTTTATTTTACTTTGATATATATTGTGTATCATATGCGTAGGTTGTGATGCTGATAGATATATTTTATGTAATATTAACTAAAGTTTTTATTTTGTTTATATATTATTGATCTACTTTTTTCTATCTTTGTACTTGAACTTGTTCCTTATGAGACATAATCATAGTGTGAGTGGGTTTATTTATGTATGTATTATAGAATCACTATATATGTATTATAGAATCACCGTTAGAAATTATCCTTTTTATTTTTCTTTTCAAATCCTAACAATGATTGTATGATGTCATTCATTGTATGATATACATAATAGTATTTTCATATCCTTAAAAGGTGTGGTGGATGTAATGTGATAAATTTGTTTTGAATCATTTATGTTATAATTTCACTTGGAATGTTATCATCCTTTTCTATGATCCTTGAATCAGTAATTATAAATGTATATTGGTTTTGAACACATATTCGATATGATATATTTTGATGCATGAAAAAGCTAGATGGAGATTGAGATGTATGGTTAACACTAGCACATTTTGGATTCTTTATGTATGTCATCTTATTTTCTAGTGACGTGATACTTTTACTGAGATATATATATATATATATATATATATATATATATATATATATATATATATATATATATATATATATATATATATATATATATATATATATATATATATTTTGACACTTTCTATGAACCCTCTAATACTGACTACCTTATCATGAAGGGATTCACAAGAACAAGCTTTAGGTACTTCATATTGAAAATGCATATAAACACCATCAAGAAGATGTGTCGGAGTCAATGGGGTTTAGAAAGAATGTGTTGATTACATTCATGATGTGGTAGCCTAAATATTATAATCTAGTGTAAGCCAGTGAAAAATAATGGGAATAGGATTATACATTTGACAACTTTGAGGTGTATGAAGAGGATTAAGTAAAATATATTGATATTTTTCATTATTTATTTGATTAATATCATATTTGAATCATTTTATTACATGAGTATTAATGATATACCTAATTACATGAGTATTAATGATATACCTAATTACATTAAGATAATATGTGATCAAAATTAGGAAATATTAAATTAAAAGAA
>JARHVA010000512.1:382500-397500 GCA_037957365.1 Torreya grandis | reverse complement strand
AGTATGTGTTGAATGTGTTTTCTTGAGTGAATGTCAATCCTGATCAAGATAAACATAAAGGTACTATTTAAGTGGAACCCCTCTTTTCTATGTACACCAAAAATATGTAAGATTGACATAATGATAGTATCATGTAGTTGATCCCATCCCATATTGGTTAGTTTTTATTTAGGAAGGGTGATAGTTGATTTTATAAATTTGAATGCTTATAGAGATGCTTAGAGAGGTTTTTATTTATCGAGTACATTTCTATAGCTATAAAAAAAACATCTCAAAAAGAGACAGATCCATATATGTACTTTATATAAACTGATGTGGCCAAATAAAAATAATTTAAGTGATCAAGTAAATTAAAGTAAAAATGGGACAAAACTAACATTACTAAGTATATGACACATTTGAATGATTTACAGATTCATTTACTATCATTTAATGTGATGTATATTGCACATCTATATTTTTATGAAATGCTTCCCTTTATATATGTTAAAAAAAACTCCATACTTGTGGATGCTACTAGTACATTTGTCCTTAATAAACCTATGTATAAAACATCGAGATATATCATTTATGATACCGATTCCACTTATATCACAAATACAATATAATATAAACATCTCAAAATAATATCTCAGCTTATTTTATACAAATTTATTTAAGATAAATGTACTAAATATAAAATACAAATAATTTACTTAATAAAATACCAATACAAAATAAATTTAATTTACTGAAAATGACTAACATTATTTCAGTATTAACAATATACTTAAATAAATTTAATTAAATTAACACCCCTAAATCATGACATTATTTCAACATTAACAAATAATAAAATTTTCAAAAAATATTTCAATATTAACGTATATTAAATTTTTCAGAATGATGCAAATATTTATTTTTAAAATCAAACATAGATACATTCTTCAAATCTCCAACTGGGCATTGTGCTATATGTGATCAAAATAATCCCAAGAGTGTAAACAAGAACCCACTTAAGTTGCTTCCTAAGTTGAAGCCTAAATTTTTTTCTAGCAGAAACACAATAGGCGAGAACCCATGGCACCGCCAGATCAAATAGCACAAGTGAAGTTAGGTATATTGGCACCGTCTCAACACCATTAAGGATCACCGCATTTTCCTTGAAAATTTTGGGTTTTTATATTTTGAGGGTCAAAAAATTCTTGGGTATTATGACGACGGTGGTGGTGCTTATGAATGCGATTCTTGTAGAGATTATTGAGACTCCAACGCATAGCTGGGATGTGTTTTCCAACTGGACGATGCCTTCATAGTGAATTTCCCCTTGTTCACGAAATAGCCACATCACGACCACAACCAGGGAAGCAAAGAAGGCTAGAGTATGAGAGAATAAAAACACTTTAAAAGTATTATCCAATGCCAATTTGGAAGATCCAAACTGTACATGGCCTGGGTCACTCTCAATTGTGCCCAAAATTTGAAAGATGGTTGCAAATGTAACAGTGGCAATAAGGGATGCCACCAATGTGTCCACTTCCATGAGTTTTCTTTCCACTGATATCCCATTTCTGTTCTGTATAGAGTAGTCTTCAGAATTGACATCAGAATGTGGTATATAACTTCCACCAGCTACGGCAGCTTCTAGAACCTATACAATTTTGACACAATTGGGTTGTTAGAAACTCAAGATTTACAAGAGTTAATTTCTCCACTCCTCATGCATGTAGCTTGAGCAATCAGTTAGTGAACAATCAGTTAAACTGTTAAAGAAGTAGTTCACATTCAGTTAGTTGACTGACAGTTAGATATGAGTTAGTTTAAGCACTTAACAATCAGTTAGTTAAGCAGTTAGATAATTAGTTAATCAATTAGTTATTTTTGGATTCAATTCTATTTAAAGACACCTTGGGTGCATCATTGTAAGAAAGGAAAATTGAAGATCAATAAATATTATTTTTCAAGAGATTGCTGTAGCAATTGGGTTCAGTTCTTGTTTATTTGTTTTAGTTCTTATTTTGCATGCTCTCTTGATTCTAACAAATTTGTAGCAGAGCCTGGTTAAGAAATCAGCCAGCAGGGAGGTGACAAGAAGAAAGGAGAGTGAAGCAGTCAGGCGCAGGAAGAGCCAGTAGGTAGCACAGAGACTGACATCGGCAAGGTAATCGATGTCGACCGACTCCAAGACCAACATCGGCAACAAAACCGATGTCGGCACTATCACTGACCCACCTCAGTAGTTTAACCATCATCGGCGACTGTGTTTTAGAAACAACAAACTAGAAAGTCATTTTAGCATGAGAAATGGTAGCGAACAATAGTATTTCACAGCCTCAAATTCCCATTTTCAATGGTAAGAATTACGATTTTTGGGCAATTAAAATGAGAATTTTATTTTACTCACAAGATGTTTGGGATCTGGTAGAGAGTGGTTTTGTAGAACCGCAGGATGAGGCAGCGCATTTGGCATTAAATCAAGCACAAAAAGATGAGCTTAAAGAGAACAAGAAGAAATATGCAAAAGCTTTATTTCTCATCCAACAGGCATTGGATGAATCTATATTTTCCAGAGTTGCAGTAGCAACAAGATCCAGAGAGGCATGGAAAATCTTGGAGACTACCTATAGAGGTAATACAAAGGTAAAAATCGTTGAATTGCAATCTCTTAAGAGAAGTTTTGAAAATTTGCAAATGAATGATTCAGATTCAATAGACCAGTTTATGGGTCAAGTTTTGAATATAGTGAATCAAATTAGATCTAATGGAGAATCTATCATGGATCAGAAGATCATAGAAAAAGTATTCAGATGTTTACCTAGTAAATTTGATGCAATAGTTGTAGCTATTGACGAAACCAAGGATTTAGAACAATTATCTATAGATGAATTAATGGGTTCTTTGTTAACACATGAATCCAGATTGAATAGACATAACAATGCTTCACTTGAGAATGCTTTCGAGTCACAGGTATCATTTGGCAGAGGAAGAGGAAGAGCAAGGTCAAACTTCAGAGGAAGAGGTAGAGGCAGATATGGAAGGAATAATCTAGATGAAGGTGAGAACAGTATTCAAAACTATAGCAATAGAGGACATGGCAACAATCACTTTCAACAAGGTTCATAGAGGTTTGATAAATCTAATGGTCAATGTTATTACTACAAGAAATATGGTCATTATGCAAATGACTATAGAAATAAACAAGGATATGTGTACAAGCAGAATGCCAATTACACAGGTGAATCTAGTCCTAATTTTGGAAGCTTATTTCTTACTTGTAATTCTACTCAAAAAAAAGCTAGAGATATTTGGTTCTTAGATAGTGGATGCAGTAATCATATGATAGGGAATAAAGAATTTTTTGCTAGTGTTGATGATTCTGTAAGATCAGAAGTGAAATTAGGAAATGATATCATAGTAAATGTCATGGGTAAAGGTGTCATAAATGTTTTGGCCAAGAATGGTGAAAGAAGGTTTATACCTGATGTTTATTTTATACCTAAACTAAAACATAATCTTTTGAGTGTTGGTCAGTTAGTACAAAAAGGTTATAGAATATCCTTTATGGATAATGTTTGCACAAAACTGGACAAGTTGCCAAGTGACAGGTTGATAGGAAAAGTGGACATGACCAAGAATCGGATGTTCCCTCTTCATATTTAGTGCATCCAAGGAGAAGAGGAAGCCCACTTCAAAAACATGCATCTAGATCAATCATGGCTATGACACTTAAGGTATGGACATTTACATTTTGGAGGTTTCAATTTATTATAGAAAAAAATATGGTGAAGGGATTACCACCAATAAAACAGTAAGGAAGTTCATGTGACAGTTGTATTCTGGCAAAACAACATAGAGAGAGCTTCCCAGTAGGAGCCTCATATAGAGCTAAGGTAATATTGGAGCTAGTCCATAGTGATTTATGTGGACCAATGCAAGTTACATCACTTAGAGGTAGTACTTATTTTCTAACCTTCATTGATGACTTTAGCAGAAAGACATGGATATACTTTCTCAAAAATAAGTCTGAAGCATTTGGAAAGTTTAAAGAATTAAAGGCAATGGTTGAAAAGCAAAGTGGCCGTTATATCAAGGTCCTCAGATCAGATAGAGGAGGTGAATATTTGTCTAATCAATTTCAAGATTTTTGCAGATATCATGGAATCAAAAGGCAATTGACTACAAGGTACAAACCAAAGCAGAATGGTGTAGTAGCAAGAAAGAATAGAACAATAATGGAGATGGCAAGAAGCATGTTGAAAGCCAAACACTTATCAAATGAATATTGGGCAGAAGTAGTAGCATGTGCTGTGTATATTTTGAATAGAAGCCCAACAAAGAGTGTCAGAGATCAAATTCCACAAGAAGCGTAGAGTGGTAAGAAATATTGTGTACATCATTTCAGAATTTTTGGTTGTATATATTATTCTCTTATACCATCTAAATTGAGAAAAAAACTTCATGATAGAGGTGAAAAATGCATTTTTATTGGTTATAGTGAAGAGTCAAAGGCTTATAAGTTGTATAACCCTATTTCAAAGCAAGTGATTATTAGCAGAGATGTTGAATTTAAGGAAGAAAAAGCATGGGATGGTAGCGCCATCACAAATGGAGCACCAATTCCACATAATGAAGAAAAATATGAAGAACAAAATTCGCAAGGTGGACAATCCTCTCCACAAGCAGAAACAAGCACTCCAATAAGAACACCTAGGAGGTTTGAACAAGGTGAATCATCTAGTCATGCATGTCACCCTACCCCAAATTCACAAGTAAGTGATGAATCAGATCCAACTCTTGCTACTTTAAGATCAAGATTTAAAGGTAAAAAAATGAGAAATTTGAAAGAGATTTATAATCAAGAAGAAGAGAAATTAGATTTGGTTTCAAATTTTACTCTTTTCACTCATGATCATATGTATTATGAAGAAGTAGTTAATGAGGAACATTGGCTAAAAGCAATGGATGAAGAGTTGAATGCTATTAAAAAAAATCAAACATGGGATCTAACTATTTTACCTAAAGGTAAGGATTGTATAGGAGTCAAATGGGTTTATAAGACTAAATTTGATGTAGATAGAAATGTTGAAAAGCATAAGGCAAGGTTAGTAGCAAAAGGTTTTGCACAAGAACATGGAGTTGATTATAATGAAACATTTGCACGAGTTGCTAGACTGGATACTGTTAGAATGGTTTTATTAATAACTACTCAAAATAATTGGTATGTATATCAAATGGATGTAAAATCAACTTTCTTGAATGGTTTTATAGATGAAGAAATGTATGTAAAACAGCCCATAGGTTATGAAGTGGAAGGACATGAAGAATATTTTTATAGATTGAAGAAGGCTCTTTATGGTCTTAAGCAAGCATCAAGAGCATGGTATAGCAGGATTGATTCATATATGTTAAACAATGGATTCAGTAGAAGCAATAGTGAGCCTATTTTGTACACAAAAATCAACAAACAAGGTCAAATTTTGATTGTGTGTTTATATGTTGATGATTTGATTTTTACTGGAAATTTGCCTATAGACACTTTTAAATCAGCAATGAAGCAAGAATTTGAAATGATAGATTTGAGATTAATGAAGTATTTTTTGGGAATAGAAGTAGTACAATCAGAGAAAGAAATTTTTATCTGTGAAACTAAATATGTAAAGGATGTGTTAAAGAGATTTAAGATACTGAATTGTAAACCAACACCTACACCAGTTGCTACAGGGTCTAATGTTGATTCTACAACATTCAAAAGACTAGTTGGTTGTTTGATGTATCTTACATCTACTAGACTAGATATAAGTTATGGGGTTAGTTTAATCTCAAGATTCATGGAGTCACTGAAAGACTCACATTGGCAAGTTGGAAAAAGGATATTGAGATATCTGGCAGGAACTACAAAATATGGAATTTTATATTCCACAACTAATGATTTTAGTTTGATTGGCTTTACAGATAGTGATTTCGCAGATAGCGTTGATGATAGGAAGAGTACTTCTCGACATACCTTTCTTTTAGGAACAGGTGTGGTCACATAGGCATACAAAAAGCAGCCTATAGTGACACTTTCATCAGCTGAAGCAGAGTATGTAGCAGCCACATCAGCAGCAAGTCAAGCAACTTGGATGAGAAGAATATTGAAACATTTATTACAAGCACAGAAGGAGTCAACATCAATCTTCTATGATAACAAATCAGCAATTGCATTATCAAAAAATCATGTGTTTTACAAGAGGAGCAAGCATATTGATACAAGATTTCACTTTATCAAAGAGTTAGTGAACAATGGAGAAATCCATCTGGACTTCTACAGATTTGAAGATCAATTGGCAGATATATTTACAAAGGCATTAGCAAAAGAGACCTTTGACTTTTAGAGACAAAATTTATGCATTGTAAATGCTAAAATTGTAAGTGGTAGAAATTAAGGGGGTGTGTTATAAACTCAAGATGAATAAGAGTTAATTTCTCCACTCCTCATGCATGCAGCTTGAGCAATCAGTTAGTGAACAATCAGTTATCAAATAGTTAGTTAAACTGTTAAAGAAGTAGTTCACATTCAGTTAGTTAACTGACAGTTAGATATGAGTTAGTTTAAGCACTTAACAATCAGTTAGTTAAGCAGTTAGATGATTAGTTAATCAATTAGTTATTTTTGGATTCAATTCTATTTAAAGACGCCTTGGGTACAATATTGTAAGAAAAGAAAATTGAAGATCAATAAAAATCTTATTCTTCAAGAGATTGTTGTAGCAATTGGGTTCAGTTCTTGTTTATTTATTTTAGTTCTTGTTTTACATGCTCTCTTGATTCTAACAAGGGTTTCTCTTGAGATGTTGCTATGTCAAGTGCAGGCTGACGTTCGTTGTTTAATGCATTTACTCTTACACCTCGAAACAATAACAAATACTCAACAAGCTATGCTATCGACAAATCAAATCTCAATTTAATTATCTATGTTTTTTGTTTAATAATTCTGATATGATTTTTTTAGGATCATTAGGACTTAGCACAATGATAAGTTAGGTACTTACTACTGAGAGATCAAGGAGTATGATTACTCAATCAAGTAAAAACGCCCAAAATTATTTATGGGCAAACAAGGCTTCTCGATTTAAATTTTAAGCATTTGAAAGACAAATCATATATTGGCCTTTGCATCCTTGTGAAGCCCTCAAGTATGAAGCAGTTTTTAAAGAAATTTGTATGACTATAAGGTATTTGGCAGATTTTTATGCCTGCATTACATATACTCATTTTAGGGAAGTCGTTTCTTCTTCTCAAACACTTGTATACAAATTTGCAGGGTTATGATTTTGTTTTACTAAAGCTTTGTCATAATGTTTTAATGTTAACCTATGTTTTGAAATCTCTTCAAATTTCAACTGAATTTTTTTTAAGAAAAACAACTTTTTTAATTTGATTTTAAACTTTTAGGAGATAAAACTTATACATTAATCTTTAGATTCTGATGAATCCCATTTTACTAGTCCTTTAGATTCTGATGAATATTTAATGAGGAGATTTTAAAATGCCCGTATAAAAATGAAATTAAATTACCTCAAAAATACAATTAGGTGTATTAGCTTCATAGCTTTCCCTTTTATTTGGAAGTTGTATGTTTAAGATGCGCTCTAATGATTAGAAGTAAATTATAACCTAATATAAATTTCGATTCATATGCTAAACATTTTCCTTTGTTGGCGGACGTGGACTTCAGCCCAGCAAATAACTAATTCTCTTTGCCACATCTTTCTATACACAGCTGTCCTCTACGTCCACTTTAAAATAATTATTATTTTATTAGCTTGCAGAGGCATCTACGGTTTGTAATTAATGTATTCTCTCTTGTTCGTTGGAGAGACTTCCAGTCTATGTTTTTTGAACTGCTCTGTATTAAGGCAAAAAATTGCAGTGAAGCCCTCCTGATTTGTACACAGCATGTTTCTATTCTCAAGAGCAACGCAGATCTTTTAAAGTCTGAATAAAATATAATTTCTGTGGTTTCTATCTTTAAGTGCATAGTTTGTGTTTTATTTGCTGTAGAAAATTGTCTATCCGCTCTCTTACAATTTGGTATCAGAGCCAGCAGCTAGCAAACTATTGAAAGAGCTGGGTTAGATCCAAGGGTGCAGCAGAAACACAGCCAAATTATAGATTAAAAAATATAGATCGAAGGAAAAATTAAATATAGCTCTCCAAAGAGCTTGATTGGGAGGCAACCAAAGTCAAGGAAATGAGCCTTCAACGCAGAAGTGCCAACACTTACAAAAGACAAAAGGAAAGAGCCGTGGTTAAAGCTCCGGCAAAGGAGCATAAATCGAGGGAGCGCCGTTGTAAGTCAAACCTCTGAATCCGTATATATCACAGAATAGAACTAGTAGTTCTTGGATTTCAGCCTGTGTATGTATAAACTATAGATCGAGAATTTGTGAAAAATAAAAGACTAAAAACCGTAAGGTTCAAACTCTGTTCGCTTGTCTGCAAAAGGGGAGTAATCTGACCGAAGTTTTTGTGCGTGGTTGGAGTAGTTTTATCAACATCCCTGAGTGTTCGTCAGCTGTATGAAAGTGGTATGAAACCTAGGCACCAATTTTACAAAGGTGGTATGAAACTTCAGTAACAGATAGTCCATGCTCACGCCAGTCCCTAATTTAATGAAATGATGGGAGACTGTTCTAAAAATATAAAATGTAATGATTCCCCCTATATTAAAAATAATAATAATGACAAAGAACCATAGCTTAATTAAAACAAACCAAAGATAATTTTTATCAAAATAAAGCTGAAACAGAGTTTTATAAAAAAGGGAGAAGAGAAACTCTAACAATAGAGAGTAAAAGGAAGGAGTTTCTCTAGAAACCATCGTAAGAGTAAGTGGTAGCATTTCTCAACCCCAAATATTATTGTTCAATGGCAAAAACTATAACTACTAAAGAATTAAAATGAAAACTGTGTTCTGCTCACAAGATGTTTGAAATTTAGTTGAAAATAGGTTCCCTGAACCAACAAACTGACAAACATTTTAAGCCCTCTTACAAGTAGAGAAGGATTTATTGAAGGAAAAATAAAAATAAAAATGAAGATGCAAAATCACTATTTTTCATTAATTAAACAATGGAGGAGTCAAATTTTGCAAGAGTTTCAAGTGTCACAAGGTCAAAGCAAGCATGATAAAAGTTGCAAGCAACATCAAGGTACAAGAAAAGTTAAAACTAAAATATTACAAATACTTAAAATGAATTTTAAGAATCTTCAAATGAAAGACTCTGAGAGTATAGATTGATTTTTTACACATGTAATGGTCATTGTAAATCAAATAAAGATTCATGGTGAAAGTATGGAAGACCAAATGATCGTAGAAAAAGTACTTAGAAGCTTTTTTCAAGGTTCGTTTTAGTTCTAGTATCAATTGAGGAGTCTATGAATTTAGCTCAACTATCAGTGGATGAATTAATGGGGTCACTTCTATCGCATTAGCAAAGGGTAAGCCATTCAAAATGATATTCATTGGAAATGCATTAAAATCTTAGCTTTCAGTGAATAGAATAAAAGGGAGATAAAATTACAAAGATGTACAAGTCATTTTTCACCAAGAGGAGGAAGAAGCAACAACCATTTTTGTATCATCATTAAGGAGAAATATATAATAAATCTAACATCCAATGTCATCATTGTCTAAGGTTTGGGCATTTTACATCTAAATATATAAAATGGCAATACGATATGAATATGTAAAAGGTAAATGTTACAATTAAAATCCATCTCAACACTTATAAACAAAACACAATATTGATAACATGTAATATTACATAGGAAAGTTTAAATGAAGTATGGTTCTTAGATTGTGGGTGTAATAATGACATGAGTGGAAGCAAGGAGTTGTTTTCAATAATAGATGATTTGGTAAAATTAGTAATAAAATTGAGAAATGATGACAAAGTATCAGTTATGGGGAAAGGTTCAAGTTACATAAGAAAAAAAATGGAGAAAAGAAACATATCCTTGATGTATACCATGTTCATGAATTATAATATAATCTTATAAGCATTGGTCAATTGGTGCAAAAATATTATAGAATATACATTGAGAATGGTGAATATGTGATTTTAGATATCAAACCTAGCAATAGGGTCATTTCAAAAGCTGGAATGACAAGGAATAAAATGTTTCCTCTTAAGTTCCAAAGTGAACTATTTTTAGAACCTTAAGAATTGTAAACAATTATTGAAGCAGTCTTCATGGTTTAATAGAAGAATTTATCTTAGTTATGGCACCAATAGAGCCATCTAAAACATCATGTGAGAGTTACATAATAATAAAGTAACATAGACAAAATTTTCTAGTTGGAAAATATTATATGGCAAGGCATTCGATTGAAATAGTCCATCCAGATCTTTGTGGACCAATGCAAACATCATCTATAAGTGGAAATCATTAATTTTTGACACACATTTGTGATTTCAAAAAAATAAGAACTTGGGTCTATTTCTTGGAATATAAATCAAATGTGTTTACTATTTTTAAGGATTTTAATAGAAAAATGAGAAAAAAAAGTGGATATTATATCAAAATATTGAAAATTGATCGAGGTGGTGAATACATGTCAAATGATTTTATGAATTTTTGCAAGGTAAATAGAATAAGAAAATAAATTACAACAAAATATACACCTCAACAAAATAGTGTTGTTGAAAGAAAGAATAAGACAATTATGGAAATGGCTTGAAGCGTGATAAATGGTAAACATTTACCAAATGGATATTAGGCTGAAGCATTTGAATGTGCAGTATACATTTTAAATAGGTGTATAATAAAATCAGTGATAAATAAAATACCATCAAGAGTTTGGATCAAAATGAAACCTAGTGTCTCACACTTTGGAGTCTTAGGATATGTAGAATACTCTTTGACACCTCAAGAGTTGAGAAATAAGTTAGATGATAGAGGCAAAAAGTGTATCTTTGTGGGGTATAGTAAACAATTCAAAGCATTTAAACTATACAATTCGATTGTAAAGAAGTTAATAATCAATCATCATGTAGAATTTGTTGAAAAAAAAGCTTTCGTTGGGCGCATTAACAAGATAACTATAATTGTAGTAAAAATGCCACATGAAAAATGAGATAGTAGAAGATGATACAAAAAATGTTCATCAAGCTCCATAAGTGAATTTTCCTACAATTCCTTCTAAGATACATACCACTCCAAACCTATTTACTCCAGCAAGTAATAATAACATTGAGTCTTCTAATCCAACACTTGCATCATTGAGATCATGCTCAATAAACACTTCAAAGAAGATACGTAGCCTAAAAGAGATTTATGATGAATCACAAGACGCTGAAAATATGGATTTATGTTCTAATTTTTTTATTTTTAAGACAATTTGATCCAATTTACTTTGAGGATTCAATTAAAGATAACTATTAGATTGTAGCTATGGATGCAGAAATTCAATCAATTGAAAATAATTAAACTTGAGATCTTGAGGAGGATCATGAAGGAAATGAGGTAATTGAAGTAAAATGGGTTTATAAAACAAATTTTAATGTTGATGGAAAAGTTTAGAAATATAAAGCAAGACTTGAATTTAAAATCTTAAGACAACATTAAGTATAGATTATAATGAAATGTTTTCACATGTGGCAAGATAAGACATTGTTAGAATAGTTTTCTCTATTGTTTCTCAAAATGATTGGAATGTCTTACAAATGGATGTCAAATCAACATTCTTGAATGGCATTTTAGAAGAGGAAGTTTATATAAAATAGACACTTAATTATAATGTTTTGGGAGAAGAGCACAAGGTCGACAAGCTGAAAAAGGCTTTATATGGATTGAAGCAAGCTCATAGAGCTTGGTATAGTAAAATAAATTCTTATTTTGTGAACAATGGGTTTAGCAAGTGTAGAAATGAAGCCACCTTATATGTCAATGTGAATAATGAAAGATAAATTTTGATAGCATGCTTGTATGTGGATGACTTCATTTTTAACAAAAAACTTGGCAACTGAATCATTTAAAATAGCTATGAAAGCTGAATTTGATATGACTGATTTAGGAATGGTGAGATACTTTATTGGCATAGAGGTGAATCAATCCGAAAAATTATTTTTATATGTCAATCAAAGTATGCTAATGATTTTTTGAAGAGGTTCAAGATCTTTAATGTTAATTCACCTCCTACACCAATTTCAAAGGGTTTGAAACTTAGCAAGGAGGACAAAAGTTTAATTGTGGATGCAACTTTATTCAAGAGATTAGTGAGTTGTCTCATGTATCTAACTGCCATAAGACTAGACATTATGTATGGTGTTAGTCTTATCTCAAGATTCATGAATAATCCCAAAAAAGTTATTGGAAACTTGCAAAAAAAAATTCTAAGACATATAACTGGTATAATTTTTTTCGGGATAACGTATACACCTTTAGATGACTTCAAGTTGATTGGTTATACAGATAACGATTAGGGAGGTAGTATGGATGACAGAGAAAACACTTTAGGGTATATTTGTCATTTTGGATTGGGTGTTATATCTTGAGCATCAAAGAAACAACTAATTATAACACTTTCATTAGTTGAGGTAGAATATGTTGTACCTACATTAACAACTAACTAAAGAGTTTGGATGAGAAGAGTACTTTCAGATTTGATGCATACTCAAGAAAAAGCTACAAAAATACACTATGACAATAACTCTAACTATAGCATTGTTTAAAAATCATTTTTTTCTTAAAGTATAGAAAACATATTGACACTAAATATAATTTTATTCGTGAATTGATAAACAATAGTAATATATAACTTCAGTTTTACAAATCTAAAGAATAACTAGAAGATATATTCACGAAACCTCTTTTAAAGAAAGTGTTTAAGCCTTTCCAACCGAAAAAAAATAGGCATAGTTCATATACGTGGTTGTGAAGATTAAGGGTGAGTGTGGACGGACGTGGACTCCATCTCAACAAACACCTAATCTTCCCTACCATGTCCTTCTATACACAGCTGTCTTCTACGTCTACTTGCATTTTAAAATTGTTATTTTTTACTTAGCTTGGATCTACATATACGGTTTGAACTGCTCCGGTTTGTAAAAGTAATATATATAGATAGACTCTGTTTTTAGTATATGAATATGTCAGCCAATGATTGATGTATTGTGTGTAAAAGATATACTTATTCGTTTGGGCTTTCACTTTTAAAATATGAAAGGAGTAAAATCGTAAGCGATTGCCTTCGTATATTATCTTTTTCTATTAATATCGCGCCGTTCAAGATTGGCATTTCTTTGTTATTTTATTCAAGACTGAAAAAATGTTTTAAATATGGGAGTCGTCTCATAAATATGAATGGCTCATAATATTAATTTATAATAAGTCCAAGGTAATACACTTAAGAGTTTCTGTCAATTAACAGATTTTAAAAATGGAAAATAATGAATCTCTATTATATATAGAGGATTTCGAAGCACTGAAAGCTGTAAGTTTT
Organism: Torreya grandis; assembly: GCA_037957365.1. Classification (NCBI taxonomy): domain Eukaryota; kingdom Viridiplantae; phylum Streptophyta; class Pinopsida; order Cupressales; family Taxaceae; genus Torreya; species Torreya grandis. Next base: position 384,032 of record JARHVA010000512.1, on the reverse strand, counting down.
ATATTAATGACCGTGTGTTCCCGTTTTGGTAGTGGTGCAAATATATTATATAAAATGTAAAACTCCTACCACGAGTATATAAGCCTGGGTTGTTTTATATATTTCGTGAACTTGAATTATATGATTTACAGTCCACATTTAATCGCATCCACACTATGCCAGCTATTCATGTTCATAATAGGCCTTTTTTAAATTTCTTTTGTTTAAATTGATAAATAAAATTATAGTACAATATTAATTATAACTCAAAAAAAAAACCATCTCAGAAATTAAGTTATGCAAAAAAATAAAAAGTCAACTAAAAATAAATTGATAAATAATTAAATCCCATCTCCACTATAGGATAATTTTTGCCTTTTCCTATTGAAATTCCATCCAATATTATAGATAACTAATATTTATTGGATTAGCAATAACCATAAAAAATATAGAATAATGTTGAGATTCAAATAGTGGTTGATTTTTATAGGTTTCAAAAGTTCCAAATTCATGTGCCTTTTTGATATTTTTCTTTGAAGTAAGATATGTAAATACCATTTGACAGAGAAATCTCTCACATATAGTTTCTAATAAACTTTGAAGCTTCTTTCTTCCTTATGCTATCTTTACATTTTTCTGTGTCTTTATTTCGAGAAGAGTGTTTATATGGTTTCCAATATTTAGGATGAGAAGATTGAACATTTTTATTTTTTGGTTTACTTGCATGACGACATGCTCCCTAAAAATGACTAATTTGGTGGTAGAAATTAACATCTAAATGTAGTATTTTCATAATCCCAAGTTTCGATCTAATAGAAGTTTTCATGAGTTAGTAAGATCCTATTAGGAAAACCTTTGCTAAGGTCCACCTCAATACAAATATGGGTATAGCTTTACAACCCTTTCTTAGATCGCTTAAAATTTATCTTGATGAATCTTTGAAATGTGTTACTAATAACTTCACATACTGAAGGATGTCGAAATGAAAGTGAAAGATTTGGGAGCCGCACTCCAACTAACATTTTAAACAATACCACTGTTAAGGGATTTTCTTCAATTTTTACATAGAGATATAAAGTACTTTTATTTTTCTTTCTTCTTTTTGAGAGTTGACATTTTAAAACATGAATTTCTTCACATAGAGAAATAAAGAGCAATTTATAATATTATTATATGCATTGCATAGAGAAACAAAGAGCTATTTATAATATTCTTTATTCAACTATTTTTTTAATGATCTCTTTAAATTGCTACCTTATTTCTTACTATTTTATAATTATTTTCTTTGGTTCCAGTTCTGACATTCATTTTTGGAGTATAGAAAGTGACATTCTGATACATTTCTCTTTATATGTTCTATTCCCAAGCTTAATTCACATTGGATTCATTGGTGCAACACTATCAAATGAACTATTTATTTATTTGGAATACAAGTGAGGAAGATTGGAGAACTCATACGTATATGATGTTCTTTATAGATGACCTCTTACAAATCTACCAAAGATAAAAAGCCCTCTTCTTGGAATAGTATCTGTCTATGGACTGTAAATAAG
>JARHVA010000512.1:325000-380000 GCA_037957365.1 Torreya grandis | reverse complement strand
ACACAACTAGGAATTGACAATAAAAATTCATCTATTATATCCAAATGTCCCAAAACCATGTTAGAAACTCAAGATGAACAAGAGTTAATTTCTCCACTCCTCATGCATGTAGCTTGAGCAATCAGTTAGTGAAGAATCAGTTATCAAATAGTTAGTTACACTATTAAAGAAGTAGGTCACATTCAGTTAGTGAACTGATAGTTAGAAATGAGTTAGTTTAAGCACTTAACAATCAGTTAGTTAAGCAGTTAGATGATTAGTTAATCAATTAGTTATTTTTGGATTTAATTCTATTTAAAGACGCCTTGGGCACAACATTGTAAGCAAGGAAAATTGAAGATCAATAAAATCTTATTTTTCAAAGAGATTGCTATAGCAATTGGGTTCAGTTCTTGTTTATTTGTTTTAATTCTTATTTTGCATGCTCTCTTGATTCTAACAAATTGGTATCAGAGCCTAGTTAGGAAAGCAACCAGTAGGGAGGTGACAAGAAGAAAGGAGAGAGAAGCAGTCGGGTGAACGAAAAGTGCAAGAATATCATAGCAGGTAGTGCAGAGACCGACATCAACAGTCAAGACTGACGTCGGCTAACTCCAAGACTGACATTGGCAATAGAACTGACGTCGGCACTATCTAACCAACCTTGGCAATTTAACCGTCATCGGTGACTATGTTTTGAAATAGAAACCAGAAAGTCATTTCACCGTGAGAAATGGCAGTGAACAACAATATTTCATAGCCTCAAATTTCTATTTTCAATGGTAAGAATTACAATTTTTAGCAATTAAAATGTGAACTTTATTTTGGTAACAAGATGTTTGGGTTCTTGTAGAGAGTGGTTTTGTAGAACCGCGAGATGAGGCAGCCCATCTGGCATTAAATCAACCACAAAAAGATAAGCTAAAAGAGAACAAGAAGAAAGATGGAAAAGCTTTATTTCTCATCCAACAGGCATTTGATGAATCTATATTTTCTAGAGTTACAGCAGCAACAAGATCCAGAGAGGCATTGAAAATATTGGAGACTACCTATAGAGGTAATACAAAGGTAAAAATTGCTAAGTTTCAATCTCTTAGGTGAAGTTTTGAAAATTTGCAAATGAATGATTCAGATTCGATAGACCAGTTTATGGGTCAAGTTTTGAATATAGTGAATTAAATTAGATCTAATGGAGAATCTATCACAGATCAGAAGATCATAGAAAAAATACTCAGATGTTTATCTAATAAATTTGATGTAATAGTTGTAGCGATTGAGGAAACCAAGGATTTGGAATAGTTATCTATAGATGAATTAATGGGTTCTTTGTTAACTCATGAATCCAGAATGAATAGGAATAACAATACTTCACTTGAGAATGCTTTCAAGTCACAAGTATCATTTGGTAGAAGAAGAGCAAGAGCCAAGTCAAACTTCAGAGGAAGAGGCAGAGGCAGATATGGAAGGAACAATCCAGATGAAGGTGAGAACAATAATCAAAATTACAGCAATAGAGGACGTGGCAACAACCAATTCTAGCAAGGTTCATAGAGGTTTGATAAATCTAATGTTCAATGTTATTAATGCAAGAAATATGGTCATTATCCAAATGAATACATAAATAAACAAGGATATGTGTACAACCAGAATACTAATTACATAGTTGAACCTAGTTCTAATCTAGGTGAATCTAGTTCTAATCCTAAGAGGTTATTTCTTACATGTAATGTTACTCAAGAAAAAGCTAGAGATATATGGTTCTTAGATAGTGGATGCAGTAATCATATGACAGAGAATAAATAATTTTTTTCTAGTCTTGATGATTCTATAAGATCAAAAGTGAAATTAGAAAATGATATCACAGTAGATGTCATGGGTAAAGGTGTCATAAATGTTTTGGCCAAGAATGGTGAAACAAGGTTTATACCTAATGTTTATTTTGTACCTAGACTAAAGCATAATCTTTTGAGTGTTGGTCAGTTAGTACAGAAAGATTATAGAATATCATTTATGGATAATGTTTACACAATACCGGACAAGTTTCCAAGTGACAGATAGGAAAAGTGGAGATAACCAAGAATCAGATGTTCCCTCTTCATATTCAGTGCATCCAAGGAGAAGAGGAAGCCCACTTCAAAAACATGCATATAGATCAATCATGGCTATGGCATTTAAGGTATGGACATTTACATTTTGGAGGTTTGAATTTATTATAGAAAAAAAATATGATGAAGGGATTACAACCAATTGATCAGCCAGGAAGTTCATGTGACAGTTGTATTCTGGCAAAATAGCATAGAGAGAGCTTTCCAGTAGGTGCCTCATATAGAGCTAAGGTAAAATTGGAGCTAGTCCATAGTGATTTATGTGGACCAATGCAAGTTACATCACTTGGAGGTAGTACTTATTTTCTAACCTTCATTGATGACTTTAGCAGAAAGACATGGATATACTTTCTCAAAAATAAGTCTGAAGCCTTTGGAATGTTTAAAGAATTTAAGGTAATGGTTGAAAAGTAGAGTGGTCGTTATATCAAGGTCCTTAAATTAGATAGAGGAGGTGAATATTTGTCTAATCAATTTCAAGATTTTTGCAGATATCATGAAATCAAAAGGCAATTGACTACAAGGTACACACCATAGCAGAATGGTGTAGAAGAAAGAATAGAACAATAATGGAGATGGCAAGAAGCATGTTGAAAGCCAAACACTTGTCAAATGAATATTGGGTAGAAGCAGTAGCATGTGTAGTGTATACTCTGAATAAAATCCCAACAAAGAGTGTCAGAAATCGAATTCCACAAGAAACGTGGAGTGGTAAGAAATATTGTGTACATTTTAGAATTTTTGGTTGTATAGCATATTCTCTTTTACCTTCTAAATTTAGAAATAAACTTGATGATAGAGGTGAGAAATGCATTTTTATTAGCTATAGTGAAGAGTCAAAGGCTTATAAGTTGTATAACCCTATTTCAAAGCAAGTGATTATTACCAGAGATGTTGAATTTAAGGAAGAAGAAGCATGGGATGGTGGCACCGTCACAATTGGGGCACCAATTCCACAGAATGAAAAAGAATCTGAAGAAAAAAATTTGCAAGGTGGACAATCCTCTCCATAAGCAGAAACAAGCACTCCAATAAGAACACCTAGGAGGTTTGAACAAGGTGAATCATCTAGTCATGCATGTCACCATACACTTAATTCACAAGTAAGTGATGAATCAGATCCAACTCTTGTTACTTTAATATCAAGAATTAAAGGTAACAAAATGAGAAATTTGAATGAGATTTATAATCAAGAAGAAGAGAAATTAGATTTGGTTTCAAATTTTGCTCTTTTCACTCATGATCCTATGTATTATGAAAAAGCAGTTAATGAAGATCATTGGCTAAAAACAATGGATGAAGAGTTGAATGCTATGGAAAGAAATCAAACATGGGATCTAACTATTTTACCTGAATGTAAGGATTGTATAAGAGTCAAATGGGTTTATAAGACTAAATTTGATGCAGATGGAAATGTTGAAAAGCATAAGGCAAGGTTAGTAGCAAAAGGTTTTGCACAAGAACATGGAGTTGATTATAATGAAACATTTGCACCAGTTGCTAGATTGGATACTATTAGAATGGTTTTAGCAATAGCTGCTCAAAATAATTGGTATGTATATCAAATGGAAGTAAAATCAGCTTTCTTGAATAGTTTTCTAGATGAAGAAGTGTATGTGAAATAGCCCATAGGTTATGAAGTGGAAGGACATGAAGAAAAATTTTACAGATTGAAGAAGGCTCTTTATGGTCTTAAGCAAGCACCAAGAGCATGGTATAGCAGAATTGATTCATATATGTTAAACAAATGGATTTAGCAGAAGCAATAGTGAGCCTACTTTGTACACAAAAATCAACAAAGAAGGTCAGATTTTGATTGTGTGTTTGTATGTTGATGATTTGATTTTTACTAGAAATTTATCTATAGACACTTTTAAATTAGCAATGAAGAAAGAATTTGAAATGATAGATTTGGGATTAATGAAGTATTTTCTAGGAATAGTAGTACAATCAGAAAAAGGAATTTTTATCTGTCAAACAAAATATGCAAAGGATGTGTTAAAGAGATTTAAGATGCTGAATTGTAAACCAACACCTACACCAGTTGCTACAAGGACTAACCTTAGCAAAGAAGACCAAGGATCTAATATTGATTCAACAACATTCAAAAGACTAGTTGGCAGTTTGATGTATCTTACATCTACTAGACCAGATATTAGTTATGGGGTTAGTTTAATCTCAAGATTCATGGAGTCACCGAAAAACTCACATTGGCAAGTTGGAAAAAGGATATTGAGATATGTGGCAAGAACTATAGAATATGGAATTTTATATTCCACAACTAACGATTTTAGTTTGATTGGTTTTATAGATAATGATTTTGTAGGTAGCATTGATGATAGGAAGAGTACTTCTGGACATGCCTTTCGTTTAGGCACATGTGTGGTCACATGGGCATCCAAAAAGTAGCCTATAGTGACACTTTCATTAGCTGAAGCAGAGAATGTAGCAGCCACATCAACAGCATGTCAAACAACTTGGATGAGAAGAATATTGAAAGTTTTATTACAAGGACAGAAGAAGTCAACACACATCTTCTATGATAACAAATCAACAATTGCATTATCAAAAAATCATGTGTTTCACAAGAGGAGCAAGCACATTGATACAAGATTTCACTTTATCAGAGAGTTAGTGAACAATGAAGAAATCCATCTGGACTTCTACAGATCTGAAGATCAATTGGCAGATATATTTACAAAGGCATTAGCAAAAGAGACCTTTGATTATTTGAGACAAAATTTAGGCATTGTAAATGCTAAAATTGTAAGCGGTAGAAATTAAGGGGGAGTGTTAGAAACTCAAGATGAACAAGAGTTAATTTCTCCACTCCTCATGCATGCAGCTTGAGCAATCAGTTAGTGAACAATTAGTTATCAAACAGTTAGTTAAACTATTAAAGAAGTAGTTCACATTCAGTTAGTTAACTGACAAGTAGATATGAGTTAGTTTAAGCACTTAACAATCAGTTAGTTATGTAGTTAGATGATTAGTTAATAAATTAGTTTTTTTTGGATTCAATTCTATTTAAAGACACCTTGGACACAGCATTGTAAGCAAGGAAAATTGAAGAACAATAAAATCTTATTTTTCAAAGAGATTGCTATAGCAATTGGGTTCAGTTCTTGTTTATTTATTTTAGTTCTTGTTTTGCTTGCTCTCTTGATTCTAACAAGCCACTGCTACATGAACAGCGCACATTCCAAACCCATCCTTCCCTTCCATTAACTTATCCCACATTGGAGATTTTAGGATTTCACGTACAATGCAAACATGCCCTCCATGGACAGCTCTATGGAGAGGACTTTCATCTGGAAACCTCGAGAGAATTTTGAAAGCGGGACCCCATAAAGATTTTAAAATCCCATTGGTCTTGGAAAGTAATAACTTCGTTGCATATTGCGATATCCCATCGTTCTTGGCAAGTAACATCTTCACTACATCTGCATTAGATTCATTGAAAGTTTATAGTTCATACAAGCATATAAATCAGTGTTGAGCCTCACCCTATGTCACTATTAATTTAAAATGGTTATTGAAGGAAAATTACGTTTATATGCTTTGGAAATGCAATCCTTATATACTTCAGGGAAAATAATTTATATTGATGGGTCAATAAACAAACCCCAGAGTTGTTTTAGCAGGTGGATTAGGCGACAATGAGTATAGATGGAGCTTCTATTAACAACAGCTACATAATATTTTGGACTATCCAAGAAGTTACATGGTTTTAGAACAAGATGATTTTAAAAAAAAAAAAAGAAACTGGGTTGTTTATTGTTAAAACATCGCAGTTTTTTCTGAAAATCATCAGAGAATCCTGAATTAAAACTTTAATTACATAGTTTTGTTAGACCGTCACTGAAACGGTCATGTCGCTGGCTCAATTCCCCAACGAGCCTGGCGCAGGATGTATTGTTGTTTTTTTTTTTTTTTAGATTTTTTTCATCAACAATTATGATGGGGTATCAATAATTATTTTGATTTTTCCTAATGGTGAGAGGTTATTGTTTTCTTTTTAAAAAAATGAAAAGAATTAAAATATATTAATATTTTATTTTATTATAATAGTATAAATATATAATTATCGTATTGTTTAAAAAAATATTGAAAAGTATAATTTTATTGATAATTTTTTTATAATATAACATTATTTTTTTAAAAAAATCAGTGAAAGAGTCACCCTTAAAAACTAACCCTTCATTAACCTATACAAACAAACAATACAAAAGGAACAATAAAAAAAAAATCGTAGATGGTTAAACCTAGTATTTCACTTTTTCTTTTGAACCAAAGTCCAATCTTTTGAAAAACAAATATCTATCAGACTAGAAATAACCAACGGAAGCACAAGATTCAGATTGATGTGATCACTTGATTTCTCTTTTGTTGTATTACTTGCAAATGTCATTTGGCAAATAAAATCTATCATAGTGAATTCTCTCATAAACTCCTATCCTTCTTTCTTCCGTGTTTTATCTTTAAAATTTTTTGTGCTTGTTTGAAAACGTGTACTTATATGATTGCCAGCGTTTAAGATGAGAAGACAGATCATTTTTCTTTTTTGATTTACTTGTATGAGAACAGACCACTTGGAGAAAACTAGTTTGATTGTAGAAACGACATTTAAAATCAATATTTTCATAATCTAAAGTTTGGATCTGAAAAAAAAATTCATATTTCAAATAAATTTTATCTGAAAACCTTTAATAATTAAATTATTATTATTTTTTAAAAATCTGACATTTTTTAGTTTAAAATTCCAAATCAACATCATTTGTTGATTATCAATTGTTGAAAAAATTACTTGACTGTTACATTTTATAACTGATATCTGAAAATTTATTTCAGAAAAAAATAATGGAAAAAATTTAGTTCACAGAAAACATTAATGGAAAAAATTTAATAAAAAAAATGGCAAACAAAAATTACCAGACGCCCTCCATAAGCAGCCACATGAAGACATGTTTGACGATTTTTGGTTGGCCAAATAATACGATAATATGGCGTGGCGTCCACCAAAAGCTTGGCTGCTTCCACGGGACCATACTGGCAATCTATTAAAAAAGGCGTCTCTCCGAAGTAATTATGTTTGGCAGCACACCTTTCCGGATTCCCTCCTTTGGCAGCTTCATGCAAAGCTGTATTTCCATAAATATTTCTTCTTCCACACATACCCTTCACATTATCAACAAACCACTCAACAATATTGAAATGGCCTTCCCCTGCAGCGATGTGTAGAGCAGTGTTTCCGCTTAATGTTGATCCCTGCAAAACACGTGGTTGCAGGTTTTTAATCGCATCCAGGTCACCATTTTGAAAAGCAAGGAAACATTCCCGATTCATTCTCTAGCTTTTCTCTCTGTGTCTCTCTCCCGCTTGGACAAAACCAGATGTTTCCATTTCCATTATATCTATTTTTAATTGCATTCAATGTCTTTTTCCTTTAGTTAATACCAAGTCGCGTTATTCATTTTTAAATGTGAAAGACTTCTCATTTATTAGTATTTTAGAATACAGATACACCTCCGAAACCATCGACCTTTGATTCTCCGCAAACATGTCGGATATGTTAGATGAGTTAGCTTTAAGCCGAAGAAACCTTAACTTAATAATACCGGCTTTTAATAATTTCCAATTGTTATTATAAACTAATCGTATTCATATATGTATGCTGATAGGCGTGCGTGTTGAAATGAGTTTTCTATTTTGTATTCAATAAATAATCTACAATTCATATTAGACGCTGAAAACAATTACATTCTTTTGTTTTTGGTGTGTAGTATATATTTGTAAAACTGCTTAAAATATGATCAACAATGTTATGTTGTTTAAAGGTGAAACAGTGGTAGATATAGAAAGATAAAAGGTCAATAAAGTTGATTAATGATAGTGGTAACTTTTCCGTCAATGTTATATCTGTTATGTAAATATTTATGTATTTATGTTAAATGTCATTAAATTTATTTCACAAAATTTTAATGTGTATATAAAGATATAAAGGTTTGCTTGATGAATTATTAATCCAAAAATAATTGTGGCATTAATAATATATTGAAAAAATCTAAGAGAGTATGTTTGATTGAGGATTTCAAAATGAGAAAATTTTTAGCTCTATTTTATAGTTTGAGAGACAAATTTTTTTGAGAAACAGTGAGACAATTTTCAGATGGGGTTAACATCAAATTAAATTAGGATCTATAAGCATTTGTATGTCCTCTAAATAACACAAATGAACTAGCTGTGTTTACATTGATTTTATATTATTGTGTTGTTTGATAACATATAATCTTTGGCTTTCTGTAAAGAGAATTGTATTAATGTCTTTTCTAGTTCCCTAAAATTAAAAGACTATACGAGTTGTTCGTTTGTACCTATCCAATGCATACCCAACCCAGGGGTTTGCACTGTCATGATTTCATTTTTACCAAAGCCCTATCTTATTGTTCTCATGGTACCCTACATTTTGAAATCTCTCTAAATTGCCATCGAGATCTTTCAAGATAAAGAAATCCTGCTAATTTCATTTTAAGTACTTATAGGACAAAACTCATTTGTTGGTTTTTGCATTAGGTTGTGAAGCCATTATTTTCAAAGCCATGTCTTATCATTCTCATGCTACACTGCGTTTTCAAATCTCTCCAAATTGTCACCAGGTTATTTTTGCATAGACAAGGATTCTCAATTTAAATTTTAATCATTTATGAAACAAATAATACAATAGCCTTAGATTCTCATGAAGACCTCCATAAGGGTGTGAATCCATTTTTAAATATTTTTGGATGACTATATGAGGTGGTTGCAGATCTTTGTCCCTGTTTAGTCCATATTTAATCCAAGGAAGTTATATCTTCATCTCAAAAATTTCCATATAAATTTTCAAGGTTGTGATTTTGTTTCAATCAAAGCTTTATCATAATATTCTAATGTTGACTTCTGTTTTTGAATCTCTCCAAACTTTAATTGAGTTTTTTTCAAAGAAAATGATCTTATTAATTTAATTTTAAACATTTAAAAAATAGAATTCACACACTAACTTTTAGAAACCTTTACATTCTAATGAAACCCATTTTACTAATCCTTTATATATAAATATAAGATGTAGAAAAAGAATTGATTGTTAAAATGAAATATTATATTTAATAAGAAATTTTAAAATACCTATATATAAATACAAATTAAATTTGTTAAAAAAAAGGGTTAGGTACATTAGTTTCATAGGATTCTCTTTTATTTAGCAGTTGTATGTTGAAGATGCACTTTTATTATTAGAAGGAAATTAGAACGTAAAACAAATTATAATTCATACGCTACACAATTTTTTCATTTTATAATAAACGTAATGATTTTATGCATCGCTTATAACCAAAATGTTATTCTATAGGAATGAATATGTCAACCAATGATTGAAGAAATATGGGTGTAAGATATGCTTCTTCGTTTGGGCTGCACTTCTAATATATGACGAGTAAATTTGTAAGTGATTGATCTTCTTCAATATCACAAAGTTAAATATTGGCATTTCTTTGCTATTTTATTCACGACTGAAAAAATGTTTCAAATATGGGAGTCGCCAGATAAATAATGAATGGCTCATAATATTAATTTATGATAAGTCCAAGGTCATACACTGTATTTTCTGTCAAATAACAGATTCAAAAATGGAAAATACTGTATATCTAACATGTATAGATAACCGTGTGCTCCCCTTTTGGTAGTGATACAAATATATTACATAAAATGTAAAACATCTACCACGACTTAATGAGCCTGGGGTGTTTTATATATTTCGTGGACTTTGAAATTATATAATTTAAAATCCACATTTGATCGCATCGACAGTATGCAAGCCATCCAAGTTCATAATAGTCGCTTTCCTCAATTTATACTCGGATGCAAAATGCTTTTATTTTTCTTTTTTCTTCTCGGGAGTTGACATGGGTTACACAGAAATAAAGAGCTATTTGTAATACTCTTTTTTCAAAAGGTTTTTTTTTTTTTTCTAATCTCTTTAAATTGTTATTTTATTTCTTTCTATCTTGTCCTTATTTCCTTTGGTTTTTACATTTGTTTTTAGAATAAAAGAAGTGACTTGTGATATGCTTCTCTTTATATTTTCCGTTTACAGGCTTAATTTATCTTGGTTTTATTGAGACAACATAATTGAAAGAACTATTTAAATAAAAGAAATACAAGTGAGGAAGATGGGAGAACTCACGTATATTATGTTCTTCATACACCTCTTACAAATCTACCAAAGATAAAAGCCCCTCTCCTTGAACTGTCTATGTGTTAGAAACTGGAGATAATTTCTCCAAGCAGCTGTTCGCCTCCTTCATACACATCATGCACACAGTATGCATGTTGTTTCAGCGCCTCAATCTGCATGCACAGCAGCAGTCAAACAATTAGTTTATCTTTCCATCTTAGCTTAGCTCAGTTAGCATGCATTAGTTTACCTTCAGTTTTATCCGTTTCTCAAACTCTATTTATAGACACTGTTCGCAGAATTTTTAAGCAAGGAGGAAATCTGATTGAAGAAATCCCTTCTTGATTGCCGTAGCAATCTAAAGTCTGCATATCTTTTTATTTTTATTTATTTATTTGTTATTTTATTACTTCTTTTCTGTCACATTGGTATCAGAGCGAAGGTTTTGTTGCAGAGCGCAGCTGGCAGAAGGGAGAGAGGTGCTGCAACCAGCCAGATCTGCTGAGATATCAGATGCAGTCAGCAGAGCCGAAGGAGACCCAGGCAGACAATAAAAGTGCAATAGAGGACCAGTTGGACAAGAGCCCTCTACAGAAAAGATCGTGACTATAAGAGAAAGAGTTGCTGCAGCCAGGTGGAGAGCCAGATCGTAGAAGATCAAAACACAGCTAGCTGTGAAGCGTTGCCATGCAGCCTAGAGTGTGTGCAAAGCACAGAGATTCCGTAGCAAGATGAAGACTGACTCACAGCGAAGAGATGCCAAAAAAAACAAAATGCGTACGAATCCTGGGACAGCTAAGCACAGTCAATAACCAGTTGTGTTAGCCGTTACTAAATAAAGAAATATGTATGCATAAAAATAAGCATATATCTGAGTGTTGAAGAAGTGCAGCCACTATCATTTATTTTAAAAAAAAATTGTTGTATGTCAAATCATTGCAAAGACGTGCAGTCATAGCTGTAGCATTGTCAATACCAAAGGAGTTCTGCCATCTGAACGATTTGAGCGATATTGTGGTGTGGTTTTTCAGCTTGAGACACGGCAATAAAGAACAGTATTTCTCAGCTCTAGATTCCCGTTTTCAATTGTAAGAATTATGATTTTTGGGCAATTAAAATGAGAACATTTTTTTGCTCACAAGATATTTGGGATTTGGTAGAAAATGGCTTTATAGAACCATAGGATGAGGCCACCCATCAGGCATTAACTCGAGCACAAAAGGAAGAACTTAAAGAGAAGAAGAAAAATGATGTAAAATCTCTATTCCTCATCCAACAGGCAATGCATGAATCTATTTTTTCTAGAGTTGCAGTAGCAACGAGATCCAAGTCGGCATGGAAAATCTTAGAGACCACCTATAAAGGTAATACAAAGGTGAAAATAGCTAAATTTCAATCTATTAGGAGAAATTTTGAAACTTTGCAAATGAATGATTCAGAGTCTATAGACCAATTTATCGGTCAAGTATTGAATATTGTGAATCAAATTATATCTAATGGAGAAACAATAACAAATTAGAAGATCATAGAAAAAATACTCAAGAGTTTACCCAGCAAATTTGATGCAATAGTTGTAGCTATTGAGGAAACCAAAGATTTGGAATAGTTATCAGTAGATGAATTAATGGGATCTTTGTTAACACATGAATCTAGAATGAATAGGAATAACAATACTTCTTTTGAGAATGCTTTCAAGTCTCAGATATCATTTGGCAGAGGAAGAGGAAGGTCAAACTTCAGAGGAAGAGGCAGAGGCAGAAATGAAAGGAACAATCCAGAACAAGGTGAAAACAATAATAAAAATTACAACAATAGAGGACGTGGCAACAATCACTTTTAGTATAATTCACAGATGTTTGATAAATCTAACATTCAATGTTATTACTACAAAAAATATGGATATTATTCAAATGAATGTAGAAAGAAACAAAGAGATGTGGACAAGCAGAATGCTAATTACACAAATGAATCTAGTTCTAATTCTGGAAGCTTATTTCTCACTTGTCATGTTGCTCAAGAAAATGCTAGAGATATTTGGTTCTTAGATAGTGGATGCAGTAACCATATGACAGGGAATAAAGAATTCTTTGCAAGTCTTGATGATTTCATAAAATCTGAAGTTAAATTAGGAAATGATAACAAAGTGGATGTAATGGGTAAAGGAGTATTAAATGTTTTGGCAAAAAATGGTGAAAGAAGGTTTATACCTGATGTTTATTTTGTACCTGGACTAAAGCATAATCTTGTGAGTGTTGGATAGTTAGTACAAAAATGTTATAGAGTATCTTTTATGGATAATGTTTGCACAATACTAGACAAATTTTTAAATGACAGGTTGATAGAAAAAGTTGAGATGACCAAGAATCAGATATTTCCTCTTCGAATTTAGTGCTTCCAAGGAGAAGAGGAAGCCCACTTCAAAACCATGCATCTAAACCAATCATGGCTGTGACACTTAAGGTATGGTCATTTAAATTTTGGAGGATTGAATTTGTTATAAAAGAAAAATATGGTGAAGGGATTACCACCAATAGAATAGCCAGGAAGTTCATGTGAAAGTTGCATTCTGGCAAAACAGCATAGAGAGAGTTTTTCAATAGGAGCCTCATATAGAGCAAAGATAATATTGGAGCTAGTCCATAGTGATTTATGTGGACCAATGCAAATTCCATCATTTGGAGGTAGTTCTTATTTTCTAACCTTCATAGATGACTTTAGCAGAAAGACTAGGATATATTTTCTCAAAAATAAGTCTGAAGCCTTTGAAAAATATAAAGAATTCAAGGCTATGGTTAAAAATCAGAGTGGCCTTTACATCAAGGTACTTAGATCAGATGGAGGAGGTGAATATATGTCTAATGAATTTAAAGATTTTTGCAGATATCATGGCATTAAAAGGCAACTGACTACTAGGTACACACCACAGCAAAATGGTGTAGCAGAAAGAAAGAATAGAACAATCATGGAGATGGCTAGAAGCATGTTGAAGGCCAAATATTTGTCAAATGAATATTGGGTAGAAGCAGTAGCATGTGTAGTATATATTCTGAATAGAAGCCCAACAAAAAGTGTCAGAGATCACATTCCACAAGAAGCTTGGAGTGGTATGAACCATAGTGTACATCATTTCAAAAAAATTGGTTGTATTGCATATTCTCTTATACCATCTAAATTAAGAATTAAACTTGATGATAAAGGAGAGAAATGCATTTTTATTGGCTATAGTGAAGAATCAAATGCTTATAAGTTGTATAACCCCATTTGAAAGATAGTAATTATTAGCAGAGATGTGAAATTTAAGGAAGAAGAAACATGGAATGTAAGCATTGATAAAATCATCACAATTAGAGCACCAATTCTCCAAAATGAAGAAGAATCTGAAGAACAAAATTTGCAAGGTGATCAAGGTGATCAAACCTCTCCACAAGCAAGAAAAGGCACTCCAATAAGAACACCTAGGAGCTTAGCACAAGGTGAATCATCTAGTCATGCATGTCATCCTACTCCAAATTCACAAGTAAGTGATGAATTAGATCCAAATCTTGCCACTTTAAGATCAAGATTTGAAGGTAAGAAAATGAGAAACTTGAATGAGATTTATGATCAAGAAGAAGATAAGTTAGATTTATGTTCAAATTTTGCTCTTTTCTCTCATAATCCTATGTATTATGAAGAAGCAGTTAATGATGAACATTGGATAAAATCAATGGATGAAGAGATGAATGCTCTTAAAAGAAACCAAACATGGGATCTAATTAGTCTATCTGAATGTAAGGATTGCATAGGAGTCAAATGGGTTTATAAGACCAAATTCGATGTAGAAGGAAATGTTGAAAAGCACAAGACAAGGTTAGTAGAAAAAGGTTTTGCACAAGAACATGGAATTGATTATAATGAAACATTTGCTCCAGTTGCTAGACTTCATACTATTAGAATGGTTTTAGCAATAACTGCACAAAATAATTGGTATGTATATCAAATGGATGTCAAATCAGCTTTCTTGAATGGTTTCGTAGATGAAGAAGTGTATGTGAAACAACCACCAGGTTATGAAGTGCATGGACATGAAGAAAAAGTCTATAGATTGAAGAAGACTCTCTATGGTCTCAAGAAAGCACCAAGAGCATGGTATAGCATGATTGATTCATACATGGCAAACAATGGATTCAACAGAAGCAATAGTGAGCCTACATTGTACACAAAAATCAATAAAAAAAGTCAGATTTTGATTGTATGTTTATATGTTGATGATTTGATTTTCACTAAAAATTTGTTTGTAGACACATTTAAATTAGCAATGAAGAAAGAATTTGAAATGACAGATTTGGGATTAATGAAGTACTTTTTGGGCATAAAAGTTGTACAATCAGAGAAGTGAATTTATGTTTGTCAAACTAAATATGCAAAGGATGTGTTAAAGAGGTTTAAGATGTTGAATTGTAAATCAGCACCTATAGCAGTTGCTACAGGGACCAAAATTAGTAAAGAAGACAAAGGGTCTAATGTTGATTCTACAACATTTAAAAGACTAGTTAGTAGTTTGATGTATCTTATAGCTACAAGACCAGATATCATGTATGGGGTTAGTTTAATCTCTAGATTCATAGAGTCACCAAAAGACTCACATTGGCAAGTTGGAAAGAGGATATTGAGATACATGGCAGGAACAACAAAGTATGGAATTTTATATTCCACAACTAATGATTTTGGTTTGATTGGTTATACTGATAGTGATTTTATAGGTAGCATTGATGACAGGAAGAGTGCTTCTGGACATGCTTTTTTTTAAGAACTGGTGTGATCACATGGGCATCCAAAAAGCAACCTATAGTGACACTTTCATCAGCGGAAGCAGAATATGTAGTAGCCACATCAGCATCATGTCAAGCAACTTGGATGAGAAGACTATTGGCAGATTTATTACAAGCATAGAAGGAGTCAACACCAATATTTTGTGACAACAAATCAGCAATTGCATTGTCAAAAAATCATGTTTTTCACAAGAGGAGCAAGCACATTGATACAAGATTTTATTTTATCAAAGAGTTAGTGAACAATAGAGAAATTCATTCGGAGTTCTGCAGATCTGAAGACCAATTGGCAGATATATTCACAAAAGCATTACCAAAAGAGAGCTTTGATTATCTAAGACAAAATTTAGGCATTGTAAATGCTGAAGAAGTTAGTGGTAGAAATTAAGGGGTAGTGTTAGAAACTGGAGATAATTTCTCAAAGTAGCTGTTTGCCTCCCTCATGCACATCATGCACGCAGTATGCATGTTGTTTCAATGCCTCAATATGCATGCACACCAGTAGTCAAACAATTAGTTTATCTTTCCATCTTAGCTTAGCGCAATTAGCATGCATTAGTTTACCTTCAGTTTTATCTGTTTCTCAAACTCTATTTATGTACACTGTTCGCAGATTTTTTAAGCAAGGAGAAAATCAGATTGAAGAAATCCCTTCTTGATTGTCGTAGCAATCTAAAGTCTGCATATCTTTTTATTTTATTTTATTTTATTTTATTTTTGTTATTTTATTACTCCTTTTCTATCAATACACCTCTTACAAATCTACCAAAGATAAAAGCCCCTCTCCTTGAACTGTCTATGAACTGTGATTTGGAATTTTATAATTTGTAAGCCCTGTCAAATATTTTACCCTCTCCTTATTCCTCACATGCTTCCAATGTTAATCTCTATTCGTTTTCATATTTTCACTAGATACTTTCAGTCGTTGTTTGTCTCAAAAATAAATTTATTTTATGCAAGAGGACTTAATATTCTACAATACTTAAATGTGATAATTTTTATGCCTTTTTGTATTTTGATATGTTTTTGTATCCTCCAAGCTATAAGGCTTTTTTGGAGATATGAAGTTGTAGCATTACAGATAATTTAGTAGTGTTATATTAATTTAGTGGTTATTGTAAAGAGCAAACGATTAAACTGGGTTTTAAAATGGCTTTTGTTATCTGTATTTTTTTTATTTTTTTTTAAATTTTTATTGTTTTCAAACGTAATTTTATTAAAAATTTAATATCTTATTTTTTTTTAAATTTTAAATCTGAATGTTTGTAGTGTTATTGGTGTTTATGTTATGCTTTCTACGACACTTTATAATATAATAAAAATATCTTTAGAAATATATTGGTATATATATGTTCCGAAAATATGGAAATAAATTATAAAGTGCCTCAAATTCAATAATAGTTTTATTGCAAATTAATTTTAGTTATTTTATTGTTTCTATTTAATAATATAATGGAGTCACTTACATAATAAAGTGTCTATCCATTCCATTTTTCGAGAGAAATTTGATGAAAATGAAAGTTTGATCTCGTTTTAACATCTAACATTCCTTTTCGGGCCTTTATGGCTATTAATATATGCTTAAAGATGTTTTGTTTTGTTTTCTTTTTTTTTGTGTGTGTGTTTTGCAAATAGAAAATTATAAACTCTATTTTAATAAATTGGAGAAAATTGAAGATTTCTTCAAACATGATATTTATTAAAATTCAAGAAAAAAATAACGAAGAATTTTATGAAAAGGAATTATATTCTTACTGATTTTTATATAAAGATTATTATTTTTTTTTTTCTAATTTTTTCTAAAAGAGATTTATGTCATATTTTAATTTCAAATTTAATTAATGTTAGACCTATAAAGATGGATAGATTATTTATCCATTATTATACTTATTAAATATGATAAATATAAAGATTTTAAATGGTGATGATGACTATGTTTGTAAACATGCATTTTATTTCTATTTAAAATTTTCTTGTGCATACCTTGCTATCACTATTAATTATTTATTTTTAGTTCAAATGTAGATATGTAGTATTGTGGAAATATATAAATGATATAAATTCTTTTGTTTAATAATGTTAAATTGTTTTGAACATTCTTAGCAAAGTGACTTTAGAATTTGAATAAGATAAGAAAATATCATATGACGTCATCTCTTTTTACGTATATAAAAGAGTTTTGTACCAAGTTAAGAAAGGTGTTTGAATAATTAACATTGTGTTTTATCTGTGTAACATTTTATTGGGCTCCAAATCATTATGCATGTTAATGTAGAGATAAAGTTCATAATAAATAGCAAAATTATTTTTGATATTTTATTTATTGGTATTGAGTGATTATTTCAATGTATAGGAGAAATTAATTCCTTTAACATGTGTTGACCCGAGGTGCTAGTATTGGAGTTTTAGTGATGATAAGAATGTGCATTTAGCTTTTTTTTAAAAATATTAAATTTATTGATATATGATTACATTCTTCTTTGAGCATCTGATCCTATATTTATTGAAAGCATTTCATTTCAATAATAGTTAGTGTAATTGCATGTTTTACTAGAGAACTAATATTAAGATTTAAAGGTTTACACATCAGCTAGCTTGGGTTTATGCATACTTAAATGCATTTAAAGAAGACGTAGTTAATAATTAATATATGTAAATTATAAAATGAGATATTTAGTTCAAAATTCATTTCTTTTATTTTCTTGTTCATTTCACATTATATATTAGATACTTTTTAACTATATAAATTTTCATATTTATGTTTTTTATATGTACAATGTGGTTACAATTAACTTATTTATGTTTCTTATATGTATAACATACTTAAAACTTGCTTATTTATGCTTCATATATATAATATAGTTACAATTGATCTATTTATATTACTATAATTCATATGACTTAGAATGTAATTTGGTCTAATAAATACTTTAAAACTTATATAATAAGTATTAAAAATAATTAATAAATTTTATACTCAATTATATTTAAATACAATTGGCCAAATGCATACTAGTTAAGTAGTTTATTCTCCATTCCACTCCATTTCGTCTCGATTAAATGTTTGTATTCATTTAGTTATTTACATTTTGTTTTGCGTCGGTACACTTTTGAATCATTTTCACTTTGGTCATCCTTATGTATTATTGTATTTTGTGAGTTCACTTTGTGCTTAATGTTTTATGGCACCAACTTGGTAATACAATTTTCTTGTTCATGTACTTTTCCTCCGTAATTTTCCTCCAATTCGGAAGTAGGTCCATTTCGTTCCTTCTCATGAATTTATTTATTTTTTATTTTTATTTTTTTTAAAAATTAAAAATTATGCCACTTTTAATATTGCTTTCACACTATTCTAGTTAGGAACTAAGCAATTTTTTATATGGTGATATGCTATGATGATTAGCATGAAACTATTTTCTTCATTAGTTGGTAGTGGGTTTGACATCCTAGAAGATTTTAGGTTTCCTATGCCAGGAACACTTATTTACGCCAATAAATTTTTGGTGCGTTCCATGTCATGCCCACGTCTCCTAATATGTTTTTGAACATTTATAAATTTTAGACTTCAGAATGACAAATTACATTAGGATTTCACATAATTTAATTAAGAATCTTAAAGAGAGTATTTTGAGTCATTTTTTTTTGTGTTTCAGATTGGACTGTAAGGGTTCCTTTTTATCAAATTAACTATATGGAAACATATTTATGTATCTATTATGTATATGTGAATTCATTTGCGCATAAGGGTTAGCAAGGAAAAAATAGTATAATGTTTCAATAAATTAGAAAAAAATTTAATAAAACATTTTAAAAAAAAACTCAATTTATTATTATTATTTTATCAAAAAAATTATTTATGTAAACTTAATAAGATATAATTTTGAATAGATTTCTATTTTAAGAAATATGGTAATAAAGACAAATCTAAATATAAATAATAAAATATGATTTTAACAATTTTAATTTATATAAATAGAAAATATTTAAAGGGAAAATATACTTAACATTTTATTATACAATTTAGGCCTTAAACCAAATAGTATTTTAGTGTACAGTTTATGCCTTAAACCAACTAAAAGTGTAATAAAGGAAAAAAAAATTGATCAGGGTTCCTTCGAATTAGTCTTTAGTTGGGCCTAGATATAATCATTAGATTTTTTTATGAAACTAACTAATATTGACATCTAAAATTTGATAGATTAGTATGGGTGGATTTTTATTATTTATCTCAATATAATCTAATGTGCTTATTTTTAAATTATTTCTATGCATGATCTTCAAAAGCTACTTTTCACACAATTTCATAATCATGCTTACTTATCTCTAAAACCCTAGGTTCACTTTTGAATGTAGATTTAGGATGATAAAAATGAAGAAAATATGGTTTTATGTGACCCCACTTACTTCTCAATGAATGGTTGATTGTTTATTATAGATCTAATATTGCGAAGATGAAATTCAAACCACATGTAGTTCTTCATGTTTGGTGTATATGTGTAATACTACTCCTTCAATGAATGCAACTTATGAAATATCTTTTAATGAATTGAAAATTATAATTTTGGCTTGGTTTTAGGTTATTTATACATGGATAAGACTTAATCCTTTTGATTTATGCCTTAATTTGAATCAATAGGGTAGTCCTTTTAAATGTGTAGATGTGTATATTTATCTTGTTTGATAAATGCAAGATAAGGAATAGGCTTATACCTATTGTGTATTTATGTGTAAATATTTGGTTTATTTCTCATGCCACTAAAATGTAAAAAATATGGGCCCAACCATAATAAGGATCTAATTTCAAAAAGTGGTCATTTCTTGGAATGCGATAAGTCTGCTAGGCTTGGATGAGTCCAAAGTTCTAGAACATTTTTAGTGTGATGGTTATTTTTTGGGAGATAAAACATGATATATAGATAGTCTAAATATTATTTTTAGAAATTTAGACACATAATAGGGAATTATTATAGGTGAATGATAAAAAATCATGGAGGTTTGACCCATGGAAGGCATGTGAATGTAAGAAAAAGGAGAATAATATTCATATGTGTAGACTATAGTTATGTAAGTTAGACATAGGTCTTAACTAACATTTCTTATTACTGTATTTTATTATTCATACACTATTGCATAGTTTTAAAACATACTTTTAATATTTATTTAAAATTCATGGGTAGGTATTGTTAGCCAAACTTTGGTCACCATAAATGGGTACCATTCAAAACTTTGATGAAATTGATCTTAACTTTGATGATAAGCGTTATGAAGGTCTTATATTGGTCATTAATGAGCTATTATGATATCTAGTATGCCTTCCTTGATAGATCATAAGGTCATTTAGGATGGTCTAGTGAGCACCAAGTTTAAGTCACTTAATCTTGTCATGTATCGGTCATTCATTGTGGTCTAATTTATTTTCCTATAACTATTTAAGGTAAGTTTGATAAGGTTAAACTAAATTATGAAATCAATGTAATGAGGAACTATGCTCAAGCAGGCAAGGTGGTGACCCTTCAAAAAATAAGCATGACCTAAAGCTAACCAAATTTGCCAAGGCTAGTAAAGTGATTATATTATATTTCAAGAAATTTAGATAGATTAAGGTAGTTATGATAAGTTTAAGGTATTTCATCTACTTTAGTCTTATTATATATTCTAATATTGAGATGATAATTGCTAGTAAAGATCAAATTTGAAGCTTTTATCTAGGAATGGGGTCATTTTTAAGTCATATAATACCTATGTTATGACATAATGTTATACTTGTCCATATATATCCTGTAAATTTCTTGAAATTTCTTTCTAACATGGGAATCTCCTTTTAACTATATATTTATCATTTATAATGGCCAAATTAGGAGTTATTGAAAGAGTTACAAGCAAAAAAAGGTGTGACTTTTTTTTTAAATATATTCCATATTTTTAAAATTCATGGGAAGATGGATAGACACTTGGTTCACCATTTTCAAAAATTCTAAAAGGCAAAACTGATAGAATCTTGAAAAAAACATGTTTTTAGAGGTCTTTTCCAGAGGGTTCTTATTGGTGGGCAAGGAAAAAAATCTTAAAAGGGTCCCCATGGTCTTATTAGACCCAAATACATGAAAAACATAGATCTATAGATTCAAACAAATAATAAACCCATTCTTTCTCCATCGATCTTCTTGGCAACCTTAAAAGGCCAACCAGTTTAGGGATAACACTTTAAGGATAGAGAAAGTTGGATCACAATATATTTTAAATATGAGGGGAGCCTAATTACCTTTTACTTTGTGTAAATTTTTCTTAGGTTCAGCTTATTAACTTTATGAATAATCATTAACAAGTTGAGATGTAAAAAAGGGACTCAAAACCCCACAAGGGTTGGCTTTTTGTAAATACAAGGTTCTGAAGTTGAATGAATGGATGAAGATGATTTTGGAATGTATATTGAACACCCCTTGACCTATATAACCTCATTTTATCTCAGTTATCCTCATGTTCATGATTGGTGCACTATCAAATGGTCTTGATTTGATAGTTTGAGCATGATAGTCTTGTTTGTAAAGAAGTTGTGAGTTATCCTAGACATAAAATGAATAAATGATGTGGTTTAAAGTTGATTCAACATTAAAAATATATATAAAACCTATTTAATCATCATTATATGCATGAACATAAGTAAAATTAGGCAACTGTCCATGTATAGTTGAGTTGGTTGAAACTAGTAATCATGGTGGAGTAACCCTGGTTAGAAAAGGATATGTTTTCATTTTTTATGATCCTCGAATGGAAAGTGATATATTTAGATATCCTTGAATTTTATTATAAAATAGGTTTTATATGACAAACCCTATAATACAAGGGTCTCTCTTCAAACTAATTTCAAGAGCGGATTGTGAACCTATAGGTCTGCATACTTATAGGTCCTTATTGGTACAAAATGGTTTAAGTGGTAGTGTATGTAGAATATTTAAGATATTACATAATGAATCCTTACATTTTAAAATTATATAAAATACTTTTATCCCAAAATACTTAGGTTTATAGTGAGAGAAGAAATATTCAATAGCATTCAAGGCAATACATGTAAACAAGATAGTTTATGCTTCTACAAGAAAATAACATCTATGTTATCTTAATGGAATATAATTTAATTATATAAATACCCTATAATATTTATCCAAACATAATAATTATACATGAAGTTTCACATCCTTAACTTATCTTGCATTTAATTGGACTGTGTAAACTAGGAAGGACTGTGTGAGCCCAAAGGAAGGACTGTGAAGGTCTCAAGTAAATGCTCAATGTAGTGGGAACACATTGAAATAAGAAAAATATCTCAAAACATAGGAATTTTTTTCAATAATCCAATCATTTTTTAGACCTAATATTCAATAAGTACCAAACATAAGAAAAAGAAGGTTGTTTTAGGCATAACAACTATCTATAGGCCTATAGTAGTAGGATAAAAGGAGCATGTTGATGAGTGTTTTGAAGAATTAATAAAGTTTAAGGGTAAAAATAAAATTTTAGTAAAATGTTCAATTTATGTAAATCACATAAATAATATTTTATTAGTTAAGGTAGTTCACTTTGGTGATCTAAAGTTAAAATGGCCACATACATGTATGTTATCAAAAAAATGGAAAAAGAAACACATGGGATGTAAGATGAAGTGTTAAAATGATTTTAAAAGGTAAGATAGATGAAAATTAGAATATAAATCATAATTAAAGTCACTAAATACACCAATACCATCTTAGGTTAAACTTTCCTAATTAAAACTCAATCAAGAAACCTCAAATGTTCACCTACAGGCCTGTCACAGGACTAAATGAAAGAAGCACTAATTTTTTTGGGGTTTGTGGAGGAAAAAGAAGTTTTTCAAGTATTAAAAACATTAATAAGATATTTAATATATCTCAAGACAACACAAACTTCAAGAAACTTAATGAATAAGAACCAATCTAAGGGTTTCAGTCAAGAGGCCTAATGTGCACTTACATGCCTGCATGTGAAAAAAGTGAAGAAGCTTGTAGGGTTTTGAGGTGTTTTTAAGATTTAAGATCCTAAGTATATAAATTATATCTTGGTGAAATATTCCATAGAGGTTTAACTCCTTTCAAGATGAATAAAGTAGAACAACAAGACTGTTTGGGTCACTATCACTAAACTACCTTAAACCCTAATAATGAGCTTATGAACGTTGTAGTGGGTTTGTAGGGTAAGATGGACTAAAAGAGAATATTAATATCTCATATGGAGTTTAATATACCTAAATTAAGTTTTATTAATACAAATAAAGCACTTTCATACCACTTTTTCTCAAATTAGCCCTCTCAAGTTCTCACACAATCTTGTAATGCCCAAAAGGCTACTGTTCTAGGCTCAAAACTTCATTGAAGATTTCTATGGGATCTTGAGTATAACAAGAAATATTGAAAATATTATTAGGTTGAAATTCCCAAATATATGTTTTTCATTAAATCCTATAGCTTTATGAATAATGCTTAAGAAAATAAACCACCTCAAAACACTATTTTTCCCTAAGAGGTGCTCAAGAAGGCCTAAAACTCTACATAGAACTTCCAAGAGGAAATGAAAGGGACAAAAATACGTTAATTAAAACTAAGGACCTATATGCACTCAACCCTTGTGTAATTATTTAGCGAATTGGAGGCCTCAACTTTATGAATCATTGTTAAGAATGAGAAGAGCCTAAAACCCTTCTAAAACTCTACAAATGTCCCAATGATAATATATGTATTCTAAATGGATTCAAATTCATTGATTTGGCTTTGAAATGATAAGGATGAATTATTTAGGTTTCATGATCATTTGAATGGGCCATTTTTTGGTATGTGCAAGCTGAGATGGTATGAAAATAAGCCTAGAATCACTATTATAGGCCTAAAAAGGTAGGTTTTGATGTTTTTTTATGAAATTTGACTGAGTGAGACCTAGTGGAATCCCATGGAACCATCTATGATCTATAAAATACAAGGTAAGGTAGAATCCCATGGACTAAAATAGAATTTTAATATCTCATATAGAGTTGAATATACCTAAAGTAAGTTTCATTAATCCAAATAAAGCACCTTCATACCTATTTTGCTAACATTAGCCCTCTCAAGATCTCACACAGTCTTGTAATGCCCAAAAGGCTACTATTCTAAGCTCAAAATTTCATTGAAGATTTGTATGGGATCTTTACTATAATAGGAAATATGGAGAATATTATTAGGAAAAAATTCCTAATGCTATTTTTTTCATTAAATCCTATATCTTTAAGAATAATAATTAAGAAGAGAAACCACCTCAAAACACTATTTTGCCTTAGGAGGAGCTCGAGAAGGCCTAAAAATATACATAGAACATCCAAGAGGAAATTCAAGGGACCAAAATACCTTAGGTAAAATTAAGGACCTATGTGCACTTAAACCTTGTCTCATTATTTAGGCAATTGGAGGCCTCATCTTTATGAGTCATTGTTAAGAATGAGAAGAGCCTAAAAACATAACAAATGTCCCAATGATTATATTTTTTTCCTAAATGGATTAAAATTCATTTATTTGGATTTGAAATGAATAGGATGACTTATTTGGGTTTGATTATCACTTGAATGGGCCATTTTTTAGCATGTGCAGGCTGAGATAGTTTGAAAATAGGCCTAGAATCACTATTGCAGACCTAAAAAGGTAGGTTTTAATGTTTTTTCATGAAATTTGACCGAGTGAGACCTATTAGAATGCCATGGAGCCATATATGATCTATAAAATACAATGTAAGATGCTTCTAAATATTCATATGATGGTTTATAGTGACTACAACATCATTTGGAGGTTTCAAGACACCTAGTGTTGAATAAATATGCCATAAAGGATTCCTAATAGACCAAATTTACATGTATATTAGTATTGCATATGATTTTGAACTTTATTATTGGTGGAATTATTCTCTATAATGTGTTTTGTGTTAGTAGTCCTTAAGCAAAGGACTAGGCCTAGAATGGAAAAATAGACTTGTCATTTTTGTCTCCATTTCAACCAAACAAGTTTCTAAAAATACTGTAGGTTCCTATCACAAGGACTGTTTCAAATAATTTACATGTATACCCACTAATGTGGAGTATACAAATTTGTTTCCAAAAATAATTTTTGTATGTTCTAAATAAATTAGACTATTTCAAACCATTTGGGGATAGATCATTTCAAATACATTAGACTATTTTCAATAATTTTGAATTATACCCAATAAAGTGGAGTGGAGAAAATTTTATCCAAAAATATGTTTTCTATATTCCAAATAAATTGAATGATTACAAACCATTTTGGCATAGATCATTTCAAATAAATTAGACTATTTTGAATAATTTGGACTTATACCCACTAAAGTGGATTGGATGAAATTTTATCCAAAAATTATTTTTTTATATTCCATATAAATTATACTCTTTGAAATAATTTGGAAACACATAATTTCAAATAATTTGGACTTATACCCACTAAAGTGGAATTGAAAAAAAATTATCCAAGAATATTTTATCTATAAAATAAATTGGACTATTTCAAATTATTTGGGAACAAATCATTTCAAATAAATTGGTCTATTTAAAATAATTTTGACTTATACAAACTCCACTAAAGTGGAGGGGATAAATTTTTTTCCAATAATAATTTTTCTATATTCCAAATAAATTGAGCTATTTCAAACCATTTGGGCACAGAACATTTTGACTAATTTAGACTATTTTGAATATTTTGGACTTATTATATATTTTAAATAAATTAAACTATTAAAAACCATCTAGATAGATATTATTTTGAATAATGTCAACTATTGAAAATAATTTATATTATTCTAAATAATTTGGACTTATACCCACTAATGTAGATTGGTGAAATTTTTCTCTAAAACTATTTTTATTATATTCTAAATAACTTGGACTATTTAAAACCATTTGGGCATAGATCATCATGAATAAAATAAACTATAAATATATGATATTAATAATGATGATTATTATCATCATTATTACACCGACATCCAAAATGCAAGTCCCAAAAGGGAGAGTAACAAAAACCAACGAATAACCTTAGAGGTAAAATAGAAATAAGCAACATACTTCACAAAGAGCTATATATCAAAATGTTACATATCAAAGATGAATTTTGATCAAGTTACTTTCTATGAAGGTCCATGATTTCTAGTTACATATTACTAGTTTTATATACACCATATCCCTACAATGACTACCACCCTATGATTTTTTCAAATATGAAGCACGCACCACACCTTAGCTTGAATAGAAGTTGACCAAATAATGGGATTTTGATATGAGGTAATTTTAGTTAAATTTTTTGATTAAGGGGATAAGAGATTGTAACAATTATATCCATTAATGCATATATGGGGTAGAAGCATGCGTTCCCTCCACCATAGCCATGTAATGATCATGCAGCTAAACATAATGAGCTTCCATCTCCAAAAAGACACTTAGAAGAACCAAACTAAGATAGTGTGAACCATTTACCTTCTCAGATATAGTCATCCCACCAATGAGGCCACCCCAAAATTCCTTCCATACTAAGGACTATACCACTTAATGAGATTTTTACGTATTTTAGACTACTTGGATTAGGTTACTAGTAAAGAATGATTCCACATTTTCAATGGTTTTTTTACATCAAACAATATGAAGGTAATCCTTACCAATATTAATCTAAATCGACTCCAAAACCTCCAATTTTAAAATCCAAAATATTAGATGGACTCTACCATCTGAGACACTATCTTAGAAATCCATTTCATAACACTTTGCATATAGCAAAAAAATAGGGGTGGTAATGACCAAGATTGACACAACAGAGGCAATCCATTCAAGGGTAAATCAAGAATGAATGAAACAAAGAGAGACAAATCCTAGTAGTTCATCACTTAGAATGAGTTACCACCTATCATAAAAAGACACTTTGCACCCAAGGGATTAATGTATAAGCATGTTATAAGTGAAAAACCATTTACCTATGTGGAATCTCTAATATGCCCAAAATTGAATGCAATAAGTCTAAAAATTTTTTAGAAAGTCATATCAATAATTATAGGTGATGTCAAAGGTCCACCAAATTATTTCTTATCCGCTGATCATATGCATTATCCATTACTATATCAGTTAATTGGTCCATCCCCCAATTCATCAGGAAATCTTCCCTAAAGTAATGTGATGTTAACCAATATTTTTTTTATAACTAGGAGAGACCAAACAAGGTGGAGGATGTTTTTGAGTTTCCAAGCCATAGCATGTTGATTATGAATCACCTTCACTATAAGATTAGAATCTCCTTTAATTATCAATTATACGATTCCACATTATCTTATAAGTTGTATGCCTAGGATAGTTTCCTAGGCTTTAGCTTTATTGTTGGTTATATCTAGGATGTTCCCTCATGTGGCATGAGTGAGAGAACCAGATCAATCCCCAATACTACATCCCACTCTTAAGGATATTATATTTCCCCATACTACTCCATAAAAATTTAATTTAAAGAAACCACTAGGTGGATTCCAAGGGGACCTAGCATGTAGATGAGATAAACCACTATATATTCTTAACCAATTAATGAGGCATCATATAAAAAATTCAATGAGGAAGAGACTTGAGAATTATTTGATGTTAATTGGGAAGATCTTCATGAGCAGGTTTCAATTTATTAATGGATCAAGTAGGGTAATTTCAAGTTAATATAATGGATTATCCATTTCCAAGGGGATTATCTTTTAAACTTCAACTGGATTCAATAATTTCAAGGTATCTTCAACTATAAATCAAATTACATGAAACGAGACCAAAGTATCACTACATTAAAATTGATAAATTTATAAAAAAATGGATTACATTTGAAATAATTTAGATTTGATTTGTATGAAATTGATGATAATGTTAATAAAAATATAGTTTAAAATCAATAAAATACACTTGATAAAATCATATGGTGAAGTTACATCCTTCTAAATAATGTTTCATAATTGATCGCATAGATTTTTTAGTTTCTCCCAAGAATATGATGATAGTTGTCATTTTTATTCTCCAATCTTTTTAATCTCTCTAACTTCTATTTCCACTATATCTACTTGTGGTAAGATAACTCATTTTCAATTTTTGTTTTATAACATATTTTAGAGAATCACAATCAATGAACACCATGTTGGAAATTGAAAATCATCTCCAAAGGTCCCTTTGAAAATAACTTCATCCATTTTATCTATATTTATATGGAAGGTCTTAGAATATGTTTTCCCTCATACCAACATGAAATTTGAACTTGTGTAATCGATGGCTTAAAGGAGTAGCCTCAAATGATTGTCCTCTATCATTGACCAAAGCCCAACATGAGTAAAAGATGGTAATTACACCTTCGAAATTTCTTTGTAATGATCTCGAATTTAGTATGAAATATTTCCCATCACATAATCCTCTTATATTCCTATAAGATTCATTTTCATATATTTTTTTTGTGCATAAAAAATAATAATTCATCCAACTCCAAAATCAAAAATTTTTTAGAATTTAGTTTTAGCTCCTCATTTTAAACATCTACAATTGACTAAAAAGTTAGCAAATCATTTTTTAATAATTTTATATTATAATAAATATAGCATGGATTTTTTTCAATAAAATGTTTTAGATGTTATATTAATCATTGATGAACTTTTGATTTTGATTTTATATTGTAACATATAAACATATTTCATTTCATTTGATGCATTTTTTATGTGTATTTCCTTAAATATTAGAAAGATTCATATAAACATATAAAAAAATATATACATGCTTAGTCATATGTAACTATACTCATTAAACACATATCTACAATTTCTACTCCCAATTTTATAACATACATATGCATATACTTGTTTATAATGAAGCCTCATAACTTGAACATAATAGATGCTTCTTATGCATTTGTTAAAATAGACTGATTACTTCTACAATATATTTATGGCATTTAACACACACACACACACACACACGTACATATATTTATCTATGTCCTTTTTCATGAGTGAGACTTTGAAATAAAGATCATGTATACTTTTAAGATAATTTATTGTCTTCAAGACATAATATATCACATATTGAGTTATTTTAAATAGGGTGAATTCAACATTTAAATGGGTAAATACAACCACATTCAAGTTGACATAGCAATAAAATGAACCCACACTTACAAATTCCAAGATGATGCACGATAATTTATTATATTTTACTCTCTCCTATCAATAAATAAAAATTCAATTGTAATGTGTTTAAACAAATGAAGATAATTTATATATTCTAGTATATTAAATTATATAATTACACATTTATTAAAAGAATTTTTTCACCTTTTTTGTTTTTCCTTTTTGTAGTTTGTCAAGTTGCACTCTTTTGTTTAACCTTTTATTCTTTATACCCTACAAGGAATTATGTAATGTAGCAACTAAAAATTATAATCATCATTTTATTTTATATTTGTATTTTTAAAAAGTGTTTTGTTTTATATTTTTACTTTGTGTTGTTCTTGTGGAGACTTCGAGCTACAGAGTTGTGTCTTGGGGTTTTTTTTTTTGAGACACTGAGTTGTAGAGTTGGGTTGTGTATTATTTTGATTAAGACATAAATATAAAAAAAGAAATAGTTTGTTAGTATTATAAATATTTGATAAATTAAAAAAATTATAATTTTAAAAATATGCATGATCTTATCTTACCTTCATCGACTTGAAATTTTTCATGTTTATTGATTTGATATTCCATTATTAATATTTTTTCACTTTCATTCAATGCCATATTTTATACACAACAAAAGATTACTAATATGTTAGATTTGATAAATAAAGCATATGCACCAAAATATTGTTAAGATGTTTTATTTGAAAAATAAAGCATGATTATAAAATAAATTGAAAATGTTATGTGCATGGTAGTGATTAAAGTGATTGTTCTAGTATTAGTTTCCATGAATGTGTCAAACATTTTTAAAATTAAACATAAAAAATTGTTTGTTCATCAGTTTCTATAATGTAACATAAACTCCTTTGCATTTACATAATATCATGCACTAATCCAACTCATGTATATACCCTTATCACTTCACATGTGTCTACATTATTTAAATTAGATATAAGTCTCTCACCAAAAAACTTATCTAATTCATTTTTATATGGGCTTCCTATTTTATGTGAACCAATCAATTGAAATGTTGGTACATCTTTATTGATGTCAACACCTTTCACTAATTTAATTGTTGTGAATGGAGGATAAAATATTCAAGCTAAAAATTAGTGGAAACTTGAAAAAATATATGTACCTATAATATAAGTCCAATTAAATTCATCACTATTTGTACCCCAAAGTATGGCAGCCATATTTTACATATAATATAAAGGATAAATACACATCATTTTGAGAGAGTTATAAATGCTTGAGAAATGGTCAAGTTTGTGAATGATGAATAAATTAAAATATCCAAAAAAAACATTATCAATAAATACATGAAGAAATAGGTGAATATATTATTCATTAAAATCTTCAAATACATTCAAAGTATCAATAATTATCAAATCAACATTCACACCAACAATGAACATTTCATTGAAATCTTATAAAATAAATGGCTAACTACATGGGGGATTGTAATGGCAGCTTAACATTTATGTATTTATCAATGGAAGCTAACCTTCATCACTATTTAGATACTTTTTCAATATGCTTATTGAATTTGGGGATAATGTTTCCTAACCTTTTTTTATTTTTTTAAATAATATCATTTAACACACAAATCTTCTAACTTTTTGACAAAAATTATATAACGCTTCATTAATTTTTTAGGTGTGATTTTTTTTATGATATAAGTGTCAGATCATGATTGGTGAAATAATATATAATTTTTTTTTTATAATGTTACTTTCCATCTTCCATTTTTCTCATGAAGTGTCCATGTTGTTGCACCTAGGGGTTTTCACAAAGGAAATAGACCCCTTATCCAATAAATATACATTTGTCTAAAATACATTGAATATTTCCTAGTACCATTATCCCATCAGATTTAAACATTGTTTATCTGAACCTGGTAAAGGACCACATTAAAAAAGATCAAATGCCTTACCAAAACAATCCCAGACAACTTGTTCCATGAAAGAAAGTTTTTTTATCTTTTGCATTTGTTGTGCTAAGTAGTTAATTTGTGTGAACAAGTGTCTATCTTTTCATATATTTCTTCTATCTTTTTTCCCCTATTTCAAGATTTTTCCAACCTCTTAGCTAGATAAGGTCATGTGCAAATCAAACTCTTTTCATAAATGAATCCTTATAAATTTATTAATTTGTTTCATTATATTGGTTACATATTTTATAAACAATATGGAATGGAGTAACTATTTTTAGAAATATTTTCCTTCTAAAAGAAAATTTGTTTCTTAATTATAGTGAATTTTATTCCATGTCTAAAAAAATTCTCTATTGAGTGGTAATTGTGTGTTGGCCATCTACAATTTTGAACCTTATAGTTTTTTATCCATCATATCTTTAAGGACTTATTTTGATTCAATAATATATTGATGGTTATTTGGATTAAAATAAATTAACAAAGAATTTTTCCTTGGAATCTCATTATGTTTTATGAATGAATAAATTATAGAATCCACCCCTCTTTCATTCATATTTTTTATTTTGATATTAGCATCACTCAATTCACAGAGCTCTACAAGAATGTTCAAGGTTTAATTGCTAGAGGATGCATACCATATAGAGAATTCAATATGTGTCTAATCATAACTTTTTGCCAACAAAACTGTTTAAATATTTTTTTTGATAATATATTGTTCCACTGATGTGAATAATTGCATAGAATTTTTCAAATCTGCATACAAATATGTTGCCCTTACTTGTCTTGTTTTCTTCAACATTTTTTTGTCATGATTGAATGGTATCTTAAATGCATATTTAAATGGTGGTGAGTAAAAGAAGTTGGTACCCCTTGTTCATGTTTTTATTTTGACATATTTTGTATTCTAAGGACCAAATTATCTCTATCTATCAACCCAGACATTCTAAGGTTGTCATTACTATTCAAATGAAAGCCAAAAGTTTCATAAGAAATAAAAATATTCATTTTTGTCAATTCTATTTTTCTGGGTGTAAATTTATTGAATTAGCAATAAAATGATGGATAATTCCCTCTTCTTTGTTCCATAGTTCTAGTTGGAATTAAATGGCATCTTCAAGTTCATCTTTATCACAGGCAAGGATTATTCCAATCTGAGAAGATTATCTTCTAGATATAGCGCTAAACAATTAAATATTTGCATCCATATTTATCAGACTAAATAACTCAAAATAACAACTACTAAGAGGAATTTTGTTGCCACCATAGATTATAAGATAGTGATTTAGATTTAATTTTAGTTTTGGTATTTTAAATGGGGTTATATCAATTTTTCCTTTGATTTAGGCCTTCTTATACCTTTTAAGTGTGGAAATCTCCTTCTTTCCTGAATACATTCTACAAATCCATTGAAATAATTTAATTATTGATCTTTTGTAAAATCTAAGTTACATATTGTATCACTTATGAAATTATTTTTGATTGTCTAATGACTATTTATATATCAACAAATGTGAATTCTAATTTATAATATAAAATATATATTAAATCTTCATAATGTATACATTAACTTAGACATAGACTAAAAGTGTATGATCAGACTAAAAATAAATTATATATAGAGAAATGTTAAACTCATTCAAATGGGATTGCCTAATAGATTATTATTCATTTATAAAATATCAAGCACTTACTAATCAAATCCTAAAAGTAACACCATACTTACTTAGGGTTCTAATTTAGGTAGCTAGATGTACTTTTTTAAAATAGTATTTGTTGATCTATCCTTTTCACTGATAATCATGTTGAAGGTATCTCCTAAGAGATACCTTCAACATCCCATTAAATTTATGGCAAGTCCCATGAAGGAATATCATAGCCAAATTAGGACTAACTAGAGGAAAGTGGATGGAATTTTAAATACAAGTATTAAGTGTGTCAAGGATTATAAGTAAATATAAATACCATTTAATATAAAATGATAGGAAAAGAAATTGACAAACATTTATTTCAAATGAGAAAGAATATATGAAAGTATATTTAAAATGTTCAACTTAAGGGGTTTAAGGTGTGGTGATAAAACATTAGACAAATGTGGATGATCTACCATCTAAGGTTTCATAATTATTTCAAAAAAAATAAGTCATCCTCCACATGTGGGATGAGGCATGAACACTCATCATAACCAATGATATAATGTATAGATTCTAAAGTATGATGCATATCAGTCAATACCAAATTCTTAAATATGTTGTGAACCATGGGAAGCTCCAGGGTATTTTATTCAATAAATCCCTGACATTAGACAATAGAATCCAAAATCAAATTGTATTATAATGTTTCTTGACTTGGATAAGTTTATAAAAACTATAACATACACTATCAAGACTCAGGAAGATAAACACTAAAAAAAAAAACCTTACAACTATTCTTGTATCAAAATTTTAGAGAATTTGGTGCCAGACTTAAGCCTACAACAATTATCTTTTTCCATAATATGTTTAATCAAAGTTGTGCTAGTTACCATGAAAAATGAGCCACTAAAGTAAATTTAATTCAATTCATCAAAGGTACCTTGTATGGAATGGAATCAATGAGCCATTGATTGAGGTTTAGTTTACCTAGAGTGGGTGAAATAAACTTTGGGGAAGTGACCTCACACATTATTTGTAGAAGTGGCTAGTAAATTTATTTTTTGGAGAGGATTGAAATGTTATAATAGTATCAAACCTAGCCTAAATTTTTTTTGGTGTCAAAATACCCATCAATAGGTACCTTCAAGGTATCTCCTATGAGATACCTTTCAAACATACATAAGATTGAATTCTTCATTCAATGTATCTCTTAGGAGATAACTTAATGTTAATTATGAAGGAATTACAAGGTTATGTAAAGGTCCTTGAAAGAATATAATAATAAATACCTCAAAGAGAATTTTTAATGTTCATACATTCAAGGGGATGTCGAATGTATCTCATAGTAATTACCTTCAACATGCACACAAGTGGATTTTTCCTTCACCTTGAAGGCACTAATTGAATGGACTTGTAATAACTTCAAGGGTACATTTAAGGTATCTCATAGGAGATACCTCAAAGCTACCCATGAAGACATTACGAAGGCTTCAAACATTCTTTAATAAATTTAAAACGTTCTGCACCCCATATTTTGATTCTCCAAAATACCCAAAATTATGACACTTGCCATCCCTTCATTAAAAAAATCTCATGGAAGATACCTTAAAGGGTTTTATCATATATTCTAGGGGGCCTTAAAGGTATCTCCTAGGAGATACCTTTAACATGCACAGAAATGGAATTTTCCTTCACTTTGAAGTCACTAATGTGTGATACCTTGAAGGGCCTTATAATACCATCATGTGTACTTTCAAGGTATATCCGAGGAGATACTTTTAAAACATTTATAATAGTGGATTTAAGGTATATCTCCTAAGATATACCTTTAATTACCTATGAAGGTATTACAAGGAATAAAAAGTTTTATGTGTTTTGTGCTCTCATGCTCTATGGACCTACCAAGTGGAAATCCTTTGATGATTTTACTCGAAGAATCCCTTTGACACATTTAAATCTCCAACATTCTAAACTCTACATATAACATATGAAGTTGTTTATGAATAGCATTTCCTTCAGAGGATTTTTTTAAAAATAGAGTATTTAGGAATTGAGGGTACTAGAGCCAAAGTTACATGTTTTGGTGTTTAGAAAAAATATTTAGACCTTTTGTTGGGGATGCTCATAAACAATGTTTTACATCTACTCCTAACTTATGTATACCAAAATATTCATTACTTGATAAATTAAATTCAAAGAAGCAGTGAAACAACACTTGGCAAAGGGAAATTATGTGGCACTCCTAAACATCAATAGTGCCTATGTGGTATACCCACCAAATGAGGTGGTAAATTTTTTATTAAACAATAAAAATGATGTTATATAATTTAGACATTAATGGTACACAAACCAGAAATCAATGCAGAAGTTATATCAAAGTAGTTTGCATGATGATATGCCCATTCAATCTAGAGATAACTTACAAATTCACTTTCTCTCATGTGATAGAGATCTAGCCACCAGTGTCTTGGACTTAAAAACATACGTAAAAGATCTTAGTGATTGAATTAAAAGCTAGTACTAGTTTAACTACATAAAAATGACATCCTCATGTAGGGCATTTTAGGGAACTCTCTTCAAGGTTCTTCACCAAAGATTTTACTATGTACACAAACATACTCTTTGAATCTATTATATTAAAAAATGACTATCGTAACTACTTTACAATGTGGGATGTCATAAACTAGGTCGACATGCACACACATAAAGATAAAATTACTCTATCCTAGTGTTAATTAGCCATAGACCTCTTCCCGCTCAAGAAATAGGGGCTACACTTCATAGTTATGAATCCAGAAGTCATGTCCTATATCGACCTCCTATGAGACTTATTCTTCACAAGTAATATATTGGGAATTGCATACCTACATCACCTTGAGCATAAGATAGTTTGAAAAATCATCTCTAGCAATACATTTTAAAGGAACCTCTCTCTTCCTGTCCTAGATGCCACCTATGATCTACATAGAGTAGTGTCATAGAATGAAAAAGAAGTCTATTGAGAAGGTTATTAGTATTTGGATGCTCCTCGAAGAGATAATAAACTTGAAAGATAAGCCACCCACCCCAATAACATAATTTACAATGGGAATTTAGATTGGGATTTCCTTGTTGAATAGGTTATTTGGGTACCCAACCATCAAATTCCTCCAATTAGAATGATTACATTGGTAGATTTACTAAGGACATTGTAACTGACTTTTGCTCTAAGAGAAGTGATTGGAGCAAGGTTATGAGAATAAATTATACATTAAGATAAGAGGCCTCAATGAGGCCACTTCTACATGATGTTTTACTTTTTTGACGTAGTTCTAGGAATGGTCTATATCATCAATAGTTGACTCTAGATCCCCCCTTCAAACTATACAAAGAATAGGATATGTGACTCTTAATCTTTGATGCATGTATAATCATACAGTTACAATATTGTTCTCATTGATTAGAACATTTACCTATAAATATAGATGGCCATCCATGAGTCCCTTTGCCCAAGATATCAAAGAGTATCAATGATACACTACTAATTAGGGGAGATTACTAGTTATACCTTGACTACATAGTCATCATGGTGATTTTCCATAAGATTACACCCCGGTGACTCCTCAGGTATGTCCCAGACAAGCTACAAAAAGTAGGAAATAACTTACTAGCTATGATGAATCATAGATGAGGATATGCATAAGAATAATATAACCTACCTTCATGGTTCACACTTAATTATTGGAAGAATTTGCTACACCAATAGGAAACACTTATATGAGGTTGCAAGATACAAATAATACTACTCCTTGGCTTTACTACTACACATAGATTGAGATCCATGTGAACATGTATAGAACCAAATTAAGTGGGTAGGAATTGAATATAAATACAACATTGGGAAAAAACACTATCATGCTTTGGAAGTGAATAAGAATGCTGGCATTAAAAAACCTAGTTCAACACAAGCAAACATTTTAGTGCCTACAAGAACCTCATTAGTCATGCAAGCACCTATCCAACCTTGATAATAAGTATAATTTTGTATGTATACATGCATAATTTACTCATATTTTATGTACACTTAAAATATACATGTAAATTTGCATTAAATTTTATAAGTATGCACATGTTTTCTTGGATAGGCTAACTAATTTTGATATAAATTTAAATAGACACAGACATGCAATTTTGAGACTAAAACTAGAATTGATATTTTAACATTAACATGTAACTATGTGATTACGACACTTGTTTGATCCTCATTCAAATAAACCCTTTAGATTTTTAATTTTAAATTATATGGTCAATAGTCATGAGTGATAATGTGATTGAGCCACATGGAGCAATCTCAAGCATGCAGTAACTTGGAAAGTAAAAGCTATGGTCATTTGTATATGTAAACTATCTATGTCCCAAAGAGTTCCAAGTAAGGAAATGATGACAGGTGGATCGCTCTTGAAGACCCAAAACTTTGGAGAATCAAAACCATAAGACCATCAAATCCTTGACTTTGATTTAATATTCTAAATTTATAGTTGAATGAAAATGTGCAAAGTGTCACCTATTCAGAGATAAAAATCTCAACAGCCTTAGATTATATTAATCATTCTAGGGTTCTGATCAAAAAAAATATGTAACATGTCACCTATTCAAAACTATAGAAGCTGGAACCATTAGAACTCAGGAGTTCAGACCTATTAGCCAACTGATAATTGTTTTATGTCTATGTATTCATATGTTCATGATAATGCACCATGTGTTATGTGTTTTGATCTTGAGAACTCAAAACACTTAGAATTTTTGTTGAACCTTAAAGGCTCCATGTATTAATGTAATGAAATCTATCAATGTCTAAGAGCTAGGAACCATTTTGAAGACTTAGAAACTTTTGAGAAAGCTAAATTACTTAGGTAATGTCATAAAACCACCTATAATAATAACGTGTAATACATTTATGGCTCGATAATGCATGAGTAATAAGTCTTTATCGATACTCCACCAATAATACATAACACATAGGAATATTAGGACAAAAAAGGTATTCGTTTTGTTACTTCATAAATCAAAGCACCAATTTTTTAAAAAGAACTTATGAAAAACCAAGGTTCATAATAACTCTAAATGATCAATCAAAATTTGATTAAATATTCGATAAATTTAGTGTTATGGAAACAACCTTACAATTGGGCATAAATAAAATAATATTTTGTATTTCTAAGGTTTATAGGACCCTAACAATATATTTACAGCAATAATAGGGCCCCATTTAAAGTTCTAAAATGGGGTTCATGTTAGGGCACAATAATAATCCTCCCAAGGCCACAAGTTTATCCCAACCTTGTATTAGAACACTTATTGTCAATAGCCCCACATCTTTAGTGTAGACACCAATAATAGTTTTGGATATGGTAGTGTAGTTTCTATTGATAATTCTACATAGTTCATATAATGCCAACTCAAAATATATCATGGTTAGCTCACCCTAGGTTAAATAACATATTGAAATACCTAACATAATAATCATGATCCAAATCAATAGAGCCACAAAGTAATGTAACCATGTAATATAATCATAATATAGCATAGTCATGTCAGCTCAATCACATTTATACTTATATCAATAATGACTATATATTACTCATATCATGTTAATGATAATAATACTTGTAATGTAGTTAACCAATGTCAAACATAAATTACATTTAATCATGAATTAAATAAGCTACATACATAAACTATCTTAACGAACATAATGATAATAGAAATTGTAATATAGTTAACCAATTTCAAACATAAATTACATTTAATCATGAATTAAATAACCTACATACATAAACTATCTTAATGAACATATCCGAAAATGGTCATAACCATAATAATGGATCCACCTCTCATTGCCATGGATTTAATAGAGTCAAAAATTATCTCAATGCACATCATTAAAAGGTTCATTAGAAAAATAATTTAACAAAACTTCATAGCAAATAATCCCATCACATATTATAATGATCAACTCTTTTGTGTCAGGAGGTCTTACACATTCCTCAAAGTTAAGATAAGTTTACATAAATTGTTGTTATCCACTACATACATAATAAACAAATGGGATGTTTGGCACTCTCTATATAAATTAATCATTAATAATAAAGTGACTTAATGCCATAGGTCCACAAAATATCCACACATAAATGTAATTTGAGGTTCTCCCTAGAAACTAAATGACCCAACAAGGATAGTTGACCTATAGCTCCTAGTGTTGCAACTATGCTCTGATACCAAGTGTAACACAACTCCACTACACAAAACTCAAAACTCATCCCATTTTTTAGTCTCTATAAAATGTTTCAAAAAATGAGAAAATGATAGTTCTTAAAGGATTGAAATTGATTATCAATTTAGCACTCAGCTTGGATATAATTCCCACATAAATATTCATAATATACATTCAGTACAAGGCAAGATCATTATGTCACAATGACATATCATTATATTTATAGGAATACAAGATAGTTTCTGGTATCAACTGCCATAATCATAATTGAGTAAATTTTTAGAAATAATTTCTAGCCAGAACAAGGTATTCATTCCCAATTGACAAATGGTTATAAAATAACACAAGCATCATATTTAAGAAAG
Source organism: Torreya grandis (assembly GCA_037957365.1). Taxonomy (NCBI): domain Eukaryota; kingdom Viridiplantae; phylum Streptophyta; class Pinopsida; order Cupressales; family Taxaceae; genus Torreya; species Torreya grandis. The sequence goes on along the minus strand of JARHVA010000512.1, from coordinate 340,512 downwards.
GACTAGTCCACTAAAAGAGAACAAGTCCTTAGTTTTTAGATAAATGACAATTATTCATGAAAATATACTCATGCAAAGAATAACCAGATCCACATTCAAGATCAAATCAATAAATTAGATACTCCTCAATTTCTTATCGGGATTTAAGTATAGTTGAATAATAAGGTGCTTTTTAAGTTCATTAAAATTATGTCAACTTTTCACTTCATGGTGTTTCATTATGTAAATAAGAGTGACTAGACTCATGGCATTCATAGATTAAGATGAGGGAGACATGAGTCATTTATTGCATTCATCAATAAGAAGTATAAGATTTCAAACTTTATTGTTGTTTCATTATACTTCTTCCAGGCATTGACAAGCACAAGGAAGGTAACATGACATAACTATACTAAGAAAGATCTTAGAATTAAAATGTACATCCCAAATTACCGTTATAATCATGAATGATCTTAGAATTAAAATAGGTATCCCATATTACCATTATAAACATTAATTAACCATGGGTAGTGAGATAAGTCTCCACCTAAGAATTCAATTGACAATTAAAAAGTGAAAAGATTAATATAGTCAAACACATCCTCCTCAATGATTATGAGTAAATAAATACTTGTGCTTCAACAATATTCAATCTAGTAGGAATAAAACATATTTACCGATATGAGTTTATTGAGATTGGTTAAAATATACAGATGTCCATAATGTTCGATACCCTAATCCATTGAATTAAATTTAACAATTGCTAGGGTAACATGTTTCATTCACCAAAAAAAATCACAAAGTCTATGAAGTACAACTAATAGCTAAGAAATTTATGGAAACTGAGAAAGGCATATTACATCATCAAACCATTTAACAAGATATTTCTTAAAGTTGTAAACAAAAGGAAATTATGCCAAATTATCCTTATAACTTGAAGAAAAATGGATTAACTAGGAACAATAATTGCAGTTCATACACTCAATTGATTTAAAAGGATTAATAAGATATTATATATAAATTGTTTCTTTATTTAGAAATATTTGGTGGACTAATTATTAACTCATATTATTCAACAAAGATCCATACGACAAAATATGTAAATCTCAACAATCAAGTTCCTTTCAAATTGTGACATATTACAAACATATAATGTTTCTCTTTACCTATAATGTTCTCTGGGAACAAAAACAATTTTACCAAGATGAATCACAAGAAAGAATGGGATAAAAATAAATAATACAAACTCCTGTTAAAATATAGTTTATTAAGTGAAAGGACTATAATTTGATATGAATTGATATTTTCAAATCAGAACACAAGTGATCCATAAATTTTTTTTGGATAGAAGGGAAGGCAGTTTAATTGTTCATCTATGGAATTTCATAATCAGCGTGATTCATATCTCATCTCAAACAATGAAATACAATACCACATAATATACTAATCCCTAGTGAATTCCAACCCCTTCATAATTCCTTCTATATCATAATGTAAAAATATAACAACATAGAATGAGAAATGTAAGCATAATCTCTCCTTTTATATAAGCACAGTCTAGGGCAAGGTATAATAAACCAAGGTGCAGTAAGGGTAATCATCTAGTATCGTAAATAATATAACTCTTATGAGCTTAATGTCTCCTTTTATAATAAAAGAATATTTCTAGAGAATAATATGATTCTGAAGAAGAAGATGAACTTCATTTAATAAAGGAGAGAAAGGAGGAGATATTTCAATCGTTATTATATATAATGAACTAACACATTCAATTAAGAGTTTGAAATCACAAAAGAGAAATATTCTATAAACTTTTAAGATCTTCGATTAATTCTAACTCTGCACTTAGCTAACAAACAAGTTGCATCAGTACTATGTTGGCAGTATTTCCTCCTCATCAAAAGTCTTCCATTCATCATAAATAAAATATGCTTATCACTAAAGACAATATTAGTATAAAATAATTTGAATACCTTTTTATACAACTCAATTTTCGTAAGAGTATTAAAAGATAGTAATATAAGAAACAACCCAATAAAAAAATTTAAAAAGAAAAAAAGAAAAAAAAAGTTTCACTTTGAACAGAAATATTTACACCATCAAAATATATAAAGGTACATCAGTATTTCAAATATTTTCATTATCACATTTAATCACTATACCAAAATATTGGCTTGTCAAGAGCATATTGTATTTGACATTTGAATGTTTCCATAAACATGAGACCGTATTCAATACAATTGTTCCCACACAATCAAGAATTTCCCCGATCATACTTAACATTTTAAATTTATAATCACATAGTTTTGTAATATCAACATATAATAATTCAAATGCTAGTTAAGACAGAATCAACAATTTCATCATTTTCATTGCCCTGATTGTAAATAAGCTAATTATTTTGGTCCTTCAAAACATTTGTTAACGCGTCAAAATGATGTTTGATCGAGGGGAAACATTTAAATAAGGTCCATGCTTGAAATATAAGGTTCCATGGTAAAATGCACAGGATAAAGTCTAAAAAGTGTAAATTACCATGGCCTAAATTTTAGTCAAAAATGACAATAATAGGCAGTTTGGGCTAGTAATACAACCATTTCAAAGAGATCAGGCTGGCTTTGACTAGTAAGGGTATAAGATCTCAAGCGTTCCCAAAATTAAGCATCTGAAAACATTAACTTCAACGGGTTAATTTGCTCAACTTAAATAAGCATAATGCTAGCAATCTATGGAAGAGTAAGGGTGCCACACGAATTGTTTGTCCTAATATCTTAATGGGATGTGGGAACCATACTTATTGTTTGTCAAAATACCCCATAAGACGTTGGAGCCACATGGATTGTCTGCCAAATCCTGCCTTGTTGGGACGTGGGCATATGCACAAAACATGTTGGCTGATATGTCTTGGGGATTTTAATAAACGGCCTCTGGAAAAACTTTTTCAAGCGTAGTCCTAGCATGTGCCGAAATACGAGTTGTCGAACAGGATAAAGAGGTCCATCATAACAATAATATAGAAATGGAAGGGACTAAGCTCTTGGAAAAGGCGACATTCGTTCTGCCGACCTCTTTCTCTAGGCCAGACCAGAACCTCTACGTCTTGTCATCTCTTTTCCCACAAGAGGACTTAATTGTTCGCTATCTCAGTGCTATTGAGAAGTGCAACGTAGTAGCGAAGCATAAATCAGGTGTAAATCAGGATTTAATGGTTTGACTCAAAATAAAATGGTGCATCTTATCCTAGTATCATTCTGAAGCAACATCAACTACATAAATCTTCACCCAAGACATTTGTATGGCAACACACCCGAGTTCCAAAATCTGTACATCATATATCTTTCTTCAAGGGCTTAGCAACACATTACGTCTATTCCAAGTTGTAATAGATGGCACAACTTCGCTACTCTTTATAACAAAGAAAATGATTTCTCTAGATATTTATTTCTTGGTGACTATTTGAAGTAGATGTTTCAACTACAAAACTTCATAATCATCCCAAATTGATTTGACGATCTTGGATGCTTTGTGCATAGGCTATTTTTGTTTCCTAAGTTTTCTTGGATCAGGATACACGTAGTAGCTCTGTATTATGTATTTTAGACATTCACTACTGGTTTCTCCGACATGCTTTCATTATCACGTTATAATATAAGTGGGTAAAAACCAAACCCACAAATCTTTAAAGAGATTAATCCATCGAAGTTAAAAAAAATACATGGATGAAAATGACTACACCCTATGCGACCATAAGAAAGGGTTGTATCAGAGTGGAAATAAACATGCCTGAAAGAGATCAGATCTTATCTTGCTAGAACATTCACCCCCTTTGCTACTCTTCTCAGAGCTGCACCATTCCTTTGTCTGCTTCTTCATGCACCTCTACTGAAATTGGTGAATCCAATCAACAAAATTAGCATTCTTCTAATGGCGTCTTGCTTCACTGAAAAGTTTTCAGTCCTGCCATGCTTATGATTTATTTTGACTCTCCAAGACGCATTCTTTTTCCTCCTTCTCCTAAAAGCTTAACTAAAGATCTCTGCAAATATTGTTCTTTTCCTTATTTAATTCTTCCAAGTATAAACTATTCTTTCAAAATTTCAAAGATCATTTATTAAGGATCGGATGAACCCCGATTTATCTATTTATTCCATCTCCTTCCCCAAAAGCTTAAGCTTAACTAAAAGATATGTGCAAATCTTGCTCTTTTCCTTATTTAATTCTCATAAGCATAAAATATTCTCACAATTCCAAAGATCATTTATTAAAAATCGGACCAACTCCGAGTTATCTATTTTTTCTTCTCAAATCTCTCATGTTTTGGACTTCCCACCCTTTTTGTTAGAAAGTCAAGTTAATTGGAGATAATTTCTCCCACCTCCCTCCTTTATCATGCAAGCAAGCAGTTAAACAAACAGTTAGTAAACTGGGAGTTAAGCATTCAGTTAGATAACAGACAGTTAGATATCAGTTAGTAAAGTAGTTGAAGTTAATTATAGATGAGTTTATTTTCTAATTATTGTATGGATTTAATTCTATTTAAAGACCCTATGGGCGCTCAATGTAATCAAGGGAAATTAGAAGATGAATAGAATTGTGTTTCTCAAGATTGCTGTAGCTTTCTGAGTTCTGAGTTAATAGTTCTTGTTTTCTTGTTTATTTTCTATTCATATTTTCCTTCAAATTGGTATCAGAGCACAGGTTGTGGCAGAAGAGCGCAGGTTAGAAAGAGAAAACCCTGGTTAGAAAAGCAGCCAGCAAGGGGAGCGAAGCAGTGGGGTGAAGGAAAAGCGCAGGTATTGCCAGCAGGCAGCGCAGAGACCGACATCGGCAGTTATAGACCGACATCGGCCGACCCCAGACCAACAAGTGACCGACGACGGCAGAAAGAACCGACGTCGGCAATTTCAACGACCGACGTCGGCAGTGTAACCGACGGCGGTGACTGTGTGTCAGAAATAGTGACCAGAAAGTCATTCAAGCTTAAGAAATGGCAGCATATAACAGTATTTCACAGCCTCAAATTCCCGTTTTCGATGGTAAGAATTACGATTTTTGGGCAATTAAGATGCAAACTTTATTTTGCTCACAAGATGTATGGGATTTGGTAGAAAGTGGTTTTGTAGAACCACAGGACGAGGCAGCCCATCTGGCGTTAAATCAAGCACAAAAGGACCACCTTAAAGAGAACAGAAAGCAAGATGCAAAAGCCTTATTTATAATCCAACAGGGATTGGATGAATCGATATTTTCCAGAGTTGCAGCAGCAACGCGATCCAGAGAGGCATGAAAAATCTTGGAGACCACTTATAGAGGTAATACGAAGGTAAAAATTGCTAAATTGCAATCTCTAAGAGGAACTTTTGAAAATTTGCAAATGAATGAATCAGAATCAATAGATCAGTTTATGGGTCAAGTTTTGAATATAGTGAATCAGATTAGATCTAATGGAGAAACGATGACAGATCAGAAGATTATAGAGAAAGTACTCAGATGTTTACCCAGTAAGTTCGATGCTATAGTAGTAGCTATTGAAGAAACTAAAGATTTGGAACAATTATCTGTAGATGAATTAATGGGTTCTTTGTTAACACATGAATCCAGAATGAATAGGAATAACTCTTCTCTAGAGAATGCATTCAAGTCACAGGGATCAGTTGGCAGAGGAAGAGGAAGAGCCAGGTCAAGCTTCAGAGGAAGAGGCAGAGGCAGATATGGAAAGAACAATTCAGAGGAAGATGAGAACAATAATCAAAACTACAGTAGTAGAGGAAACTACAACAACAGAGGACGTGGTCACAACCACTCACAGCAAGGTTCTCAAAGGTTTGATAAATCTAATGTTCAATGTTATTATTGCAAGAAATATGGTCATTATGCTAGTGACTGCAGAAATAAACCAGGATATGTGTACAAACAGAATGCTAATTACACAGATGAATCTAGTTCTAATTCCGGAAGCATGTTTCTTACTTGTAATGTTACTCAAGAAAAAGCTAAAGATATTTGGTTTTTAGACAGTGGATGCAGTAATCATATGACAGGAAATAAAGAATTTTTTGCTAGTCTTGATGATTCTGTAAGATCAGAAGTGAAACTAGGAAATGATATCACAGTAGATGTCATGGGTAAAGGTGTCATAAATGTTTTGGCCAAGAATAGTGAAAGAAGATTTATACCTGATGTTTATTTTGTACCTAGATTAAAACATAATCTTTTGAGTGTTGGTCAGTTAGTGCAGAAAGGTTACATAGTATCTTTTATGGATAATGTCTGCACAATATTGGACAAGGTTCCAAGTGACAGGTTGATAGGAAAAGTGGAGATGACCAAGAATCGCATGTTCCCTCTTCATATTCAGTGCATCCAAAGAGAAGAAGAAGCTCACTACAAATCCATACAGCTAGATCAATCATGGTTATGGCACTTAAGGTACGGACACTTACATTTTGGAGCTTTAAATTTGTTACAGAAGAAAAATATGGTGAAGGGTTTACCACCAATAGAACAGCCAGGAAGTTCATGTGACAGTTGTATTCTGGCAAAACAACATAGAGAGAGTTTTCCAGTAGGAGGCTCATATAGAGCTAAGGTAATATTGGAGTTAGTCCATAGTGATTTATGTGGACCAATGCAAACTCCATCATTTGGAGGTAGTACTTATTTTCTAACATTCATTGATGACTTTAGCAGAAAGACTTGGATCTACTTTCTCAAAAACAAATCTGAAGCATTTGGAAAGTTTAAAGAATTCAAGGCAATGGTTGAAAAGCAGAGTGGCCGATATATCAAGGTACTCAGATCTGATAGAGGTGGTGAATATATGTCTAATCAATTTCAAGATTTTTGCAGATATCATGGAATCAAAAGACAGTTGACTACAAGGTACACACCACAGCAGAATGGTGTAGCAGAAAGAAAGAACAGAACAATCATGGAAATGGCAAGAAGCATGTTGAAAGCTAAACACTTGTCAAATGAATATTGGGCAGAAGCAGTAGCTTGTGCAGTGTATATTCTGAACAGAAGCCCAACAAAGAGTGTCAGAGATCGAATTCCACAAGAAGCATGGAATGGTAAGAAATATAGTGTATATCATTTCAGAATTTTTGGTTGTGTAGCATATTCTCTTATACCATCTAAATTGAGAAAGAAACTTGATGACAGAGGTGAGAAATGCATTTTTATTGGCTATTCTGAAGAATCAAAGGCATATAAGTTATATAACCCAGTTTCAAAGCAAGTGATTATTAGCAGGGATGTTGAATTTAAGGAAGCAGAAGCATGGGATGGTAGCACCATCATTGTTGGGGCACCAATTCCACAGGATGAAGAAGTTTCTGAAGAACAAAATTTTGAAGGTGGACAATCCTCTTCACAAGCAGGCACAACCACTCCAGTAAGAACACCAAGAAGGTTTGAACAAGGTGAATCATCTAGTCATGCAGGTCACCCTACTCCCAATTCACAAGTAAGTAATGAATCAGATCCAACTCTTGCTACTTTAAGCGCAAGATTTAAAGGTAAGAAGATGAGAAGTTTAAATGAGATTTACAATCAAGAAGAAGAAAAATTAGATTTGGTTTCAAATTTTGCTCTTTTCACTCATGACCCTATGTCTTATGAAGAAGCAGTGAATGAGGAACATTGGCTAAAAGCAATGGATGAAGAATTGAATGCTATTGAAAGAAATCAAACATGGGATCTAACTACTCTACCTGAAGGTAAGGATTGTATTGGAGTTAAATGGGTTTATAAGACTAAATTTGATGCAGATGGAAATGTTGAAAAGCACAAAGCAAGGTTAGTTGCAAAAGGTTTTGCACAAGAACATGGAGTGGACTATAATGAAACATTTGCACCAGTTGCTAGATTGGATACTGTAAGAATGGTATTATCCATAGCTTCTCAAAATAATTGGTATGTATATCAAATGGATGTAAAATCAGCTTTTTTGAATGGATTTCTAGATGAAGAAGTATATGTGAAACAGCCCACAGGTTATGAAGTTCAAGGACATGAAGAAAAAGTTTACAGATTGAAGAAAGCTCTTTATGGTCTTAAGCAAGCACCAAGAGCATGGTATAGCAGGATAGATTCTTATATGATAAGCAAAGGATTTAGCAGAAGCGATAGTGAGCCTACTTTGTACACAAAAATCAGCAAAGAAGGTCAAATTTTAATTGTGTGTTTATATGTTGATGATTTGATTTTTACGGGAAATTTGTCTGTAGACACTTTTAAATCAGCAATGAAGAATGAATTTGAAATGACAGATTTGGGATTAATGAAGTATTTTTTGGGAATAGAAGTTGAACAATCAGAGAAAGGAATATTTATCTGTCAAACAAAGTATGCAAAGGATGTGTTAAAAAGATTTAAGATGCTGAATTGTAAACCAGCACCTACACCAGTTGCTACAGGGACTAAACTTAGCAAAGAAGACAAAGGATCCAATGTTGATTCTACAATATTCAAAAGGCTAGTTGGTAGTTTGATGTATCTTACAGCTACTAGACCAGATATCAGTTATGGGGTTAGCTTAATCTCAAGATTCATGGAGTCACCAAAAGACTCACATTGGCAAGTTGGAAAAAGGATATTAAGATATGTGGCATGAACTACAGATTATGGAATTTTATATTCCACAACTAACGATTTTAGTTTGATTGGTTTTACAGATAGTGATTTTGCAGGTAACGTTGATGATAGGAAGAGTACTTCTGGACATGCCTTTATTTTAGGCACAGGTGTGGTCACATGGGCATCCAAAAAGCAGCCTATAGTGACACTTTCATCAGCTGAAGCAGAGTATGTTGCAGCCACATCAGCAGCATGTCAAGCAACATGGATGAGAAGAATATTGAAAGATTTATTACAGGCACAGAAGGAGTCAACACCAATCTTCTGTGATAACAAATCAGCAATCGCTTTATCAAAAAATCATGTGTTTCACAAGAGGAGCAAGCACATAGATACAAGATTTCACTTTATCAGAGAATTAGTGAATAATGGAGAAATCCATCTAAATTTTTGCAGATCTGAAGATCAACTAGCAGATATATTTACAAAGGCATTACCAAAAGAGACCTTTGATTATTTGAGACAAAATTTAGGCATTGTAAATGCTAAAATTGTAAGTGGTAGAAATTAAGGGGGAGTGTTAGAAAGTCAAGTTAATTGGAGATAATTTCTCCCACCTCCCTCCTTTATCATGCAAGAAAGCAGTTAAACAAACAGTTAGTAAACTGGGAGTTAAGCATTCAGTTAGATAACAGACAGTTAGATATCAGTTAGTAAAGTAGTTGAAGTTAATTATAGATGAGTTTATTTTCTAATTATTGTATGGATTTAATTCTATTTAAAGACCCTATGGGCGCTCAATGTAATCAAGGGAAATTAGAAGATGAATAGAATTGTGTTTCTCAAGATTGCTGTAGCTTTCTGAGTTCTGAGTTAATAGTTCTTGTTTTCTTGTTTATTTTCTATTCATATTTTCCTTCACTTTTGTCCTGCTAAGAAAAATTTCATATCCCAAAAAGGAATTGGCTCCTAGGCCATAACTAGTGTCCCTTTTGTATACTATTAATCGAAATCCCGGAATGTAATAGCGCATATTCACTTAAGCCATTTACATCCTTATTTGGATAAGGATACACTATCATGGAGATTAGATTAATCAGCCCTCCCTTGAACGCATATAACAATAGCAATTTAGCATTTTTACTTGAGGTTTCTAAAGACCTCAAACCTGTCTAGAATTCAGTTTTGTTCAAGCTAATGTTCTCCTAAGAACGTAGAGCCAAAACGTGGGGGAATTACAATCGGTCAAATATTGATTCATGTTTTTAGCTTGCTACAATGTATAGTCATTACAAGAAATTCTAGTTCGTCCATGGAGTGGTTTACTGTGATCTTACAGTCTCATACTAATTTTAAACGGAGTTTACTTGTAATCTCCTCTTTTCCTTTTCATGGATTGATGATCCAAATCATATGAACCTTTCAAACTTATGAACAATTCTATCTTTTTGAACCCATAAAAAACCGGGTCAACTCATTTCTTTGATGGGCTTACATTAATATATATATAATTCTTTTTTTTCACAGAGCGCTAGGGAAGTTAAATTATTAAACCACTTCCTGTCGTTTTTGAAGTCACATCCAATTGACGATCATGATCCCTATCTTATTCTGACAAGAGAATTTTTTGTAGTCACTTCTTTCTCAATTCCATTTGCTTCTTTGCAGGTATCTTGTTAAACTCTCATTCTACCGCATTCTCCTACTCTTCTTACAAATTTTCTTCGATGTGATCTCCTTGTGGCTGCTTCCAGTCTTGTCCATATTTACTCTTTATCTGTTGGGACTACTATATCTCCTTGTCACAATCTACATTCGCTTTAGTTTTTCACGTCATTTTCCTTGTAGCAAAATATATTTATTTCCTCCTTGGTTTCCGTTTGGCTTAGTTCTGTCTCTTTCGGTTTTCTCCATGTCATGCTACAATCACAAATTTTATGTGGTGATCATGCATATTTTAGATTATCATTTTATTTTATTTTATTTCCATGTACATGTGAATAATGGTCCACGTTGAATAAAATTTCATTTGTGTTTATTCCATCAAGGAATAAAATTATAAGTATCCATACAGTCAATGTCATTCAATCAGTTGCACATAAGTCAACCATCATCATTAATATTATTACACAGATTCATGATTGCATCTGGATGTTTACTGTTGGATGTCCTGCTTGCACCGTATCAAATCTGATAACTTCCAATTACACGAATGTAAACTTTTATCAACAGATTTTATCGTCAATATCACAATCACGAACCACTATTTCCTACATGTAAATAAAAATAACACAATTTCTCATGGCATGAAGAGATATAAGAAAACTAATAATCAAATACTATTCATCACAATCATTAGCATATATCTGTTTTCCCATAATTCTATGTGAAATAATCAAAAAGTATATGAAACAAAGCATGATCCTAACTATTTTAATAAATTAATGAATGAATCCAACTGTAATTTGTTCATAACCATGATCCTAATCCAAAATGAGAGCAGGGGTTGTTAATCCATGAGTTTCTTTAACTCGTTTTATACATCTCAAGCATCACTGCTTTACCTACACAACATAAGCAACATGTTACAATTTATAACCAGAACATTGATAAAATTCATATACCATTGTGATCAAATTTGTGACATCAAAAGAATCCATGTGGTGATCATCCAATGATCCTGAGGTCATAGTGTGCATTTTTTTTTCAATGCTTTCACAATGAAAACAATGGATTTGTTGAAATAAAGATTCCTCATTAAAATTCTATTCGTCTATATTTGGCATGTTCACAAACTCATATAATCATGAAGTACAATTCAAGGTTTAAAGTGAAGAGCTGTCTATGAATATATTCAACTCTAAATTTCATTATCCTCAAAATTTCATTGCTATGACTTCTAAGAAATGTGTCATTGGGATCTCAAGTTATATGAATATTACAATATCAATTAAAAAATTTCAATATAGTTAAAAAAATAAAAATAAATTAATTTCATGAGATTAACTCATAAAAATTAATATTGATTAGTCGATTAATGTTTAACATATAATTTTTTCGTTTCATTAATATCTCCCTCATGGTATTTTTCTTTTCATTTATTAAAATAATCCAACTTTCTATCATTTCATGATTTTGTAAGTTTCACACATCTTGAATGTATGAATCTATTTTTAGATATGTAAGTGTGAAAGAATATTTTATATTATAAAATTAAAAGTTAGAATTGAATTAGAGGTGATATTACACTGGTTTTAATTTCGTTGACAAGCGTAACTCAAAATAGTAGAAGGGACAAAGTCTAATATCATGATCATATACATAGGACATAAAATAATTAAGTCCAATATCTCAAAATCATAGCATAAGGAATAAAGGAGGTTTTCTTGGAAAGAGTCAAGGAAAGCTTAAAGGAATCATTCTGGGGGACCCTCTGGGGAGGAGTACTCCCATTGATTAAGTGTGGGAAAAGATCTTCTAGCTTTTAGCTCTAAAAATATTGGAGGTAGTGAGGACTTATTGAGGTCCCTCTATCAGGGAATTTTTGAAGTGTACAATTGTAGGCAAATATTTGTTCATTTAAATCTACAAAACGTAAGTACGATAAAAAAGTATTTAAGGAATAACATAGAATTTACTAGTAATATATGAATATTTTGACAAATCTAACAATTTTATGGACATTTTATAAGAAAATTTGGCAAATATTTCTTTATTAGTGAATCTATTATTTTTAAAAATTGTCAATAAATGTCCAATTGGCAAAAACTAGCTCCTAAAAATACCTTGCCCCTGATTCATAATAAAAAATAGGTCAAGAAACCCTTTAGATTCAAAGGGGGGATGGTGAATTTTTTATTTAGAACTCAAAAACCAAACACATATAAGAAAGTCTCAAGGAAACTAAGAGATTGTAGTTATGAGCCACTCATGAACTGAAGAGATTGTAGCATCTCATTTAAAAGTCAAATAGATGGTGGAGGTAGACCAAAAGTATATCCCTTATATATTCATTTTAGACATCGGATTAGGTTCTAGCATGAAAGAGGTAAAAGAGCCCAATAACTTTTTGGGTCAAGGTAGGTCTCCCTCCTACTTTTATCAATGATAGTCATTTCATGGAGTGATGGGGGGTTAATAACCATGCTAAGATGAGATTAGTTAGAAATCTTAGGAAAGTTCATAAAACTAGTTTCCTTCTTCTCCAAGAAACCAAACACTCCATAAAATCATGCACCATCTAGAAACAGTCTTCTCAAGTAGGTTATGGAGTTGTTGGTTCCTCTAGAGGACTACCTATTTTTTGGGATCCCTTGACTTTTAATGATATGGTTATTTGGAACAAATAAGGTCATATTGTTGTGGTAATTACTTGCCTATTTACCAATAAGATGTGGATGATGTCCAATGTTTATGCCCTAAATTCCAAAATGGCTAGGTGCATGTTTTGCAAAGAAGTTTGTGATTTTAAATTTCTCACATAAGGATGGAATCGGGTGGTAGTGGGAGATTTAAACACTCCCCTAAATCTAGGAGATAAGAAGGGAGACAATACTAAAAATACTGATAGTATGGAAAATCTTAATGATTTTGTTATGAGAAATGACCTTCAGGATGTGGATTTGTGTCGGGCTTCCTATACTTACACTAGTATAATATTTTGGGTGGATACCATTTAGGTTAGACTGGATAGATTCCTAATCACAACTAATTGGGATTTTAATTACTATTGCAAGCTTTTAGTCCTCCCTAAAATAGGATCTAATCATAATCCTATTGTGTGAACCAAGGAAGTGTTTGCAAAGGTTATAAGTCTTCCATTCAAATTTGAAAATATGTGGTTGGATCACTCAAAGATATGGGAAACCATGAGTAATTGGTGGAATGTTGATATCGATGATCAAGAGATATTTGTCCTTAATATCAAACTTAAAATGATTAAGATCAACCTAAATGTGTGAAATAAGAATTTTTTTAGAAACATATTTGTGAGGAAATGGGGAATCTATGAGTCTCTTATAGCGATGGAACAATCAATCCAAGAAAATGGAATGAATAAAGAAACCTATTCGAAGGAGAAATAAATATTGAGCACTTTTCATAATCTAGAACCTAGGGAGGAGACTTACTATAGATAAAGTTCAATAACTATTTGACTTAAATAAGAAGATAAAAATAAAAAAACAATATTCCAAATGGCTTGCAGCATAGGAATACCCATAAAATAAAGGAGTTATTTAAAGAGGATGGTAGTAGTTGCAATGATGAAAATGAAATTAAGATAAAAATGTAAAATTCTTCAAGAGTTTTCTCTTTGGACCTCCCTCCCAGCCCTAGTGTTTTGATCAAATATTCCTCTCATTATTCAATATGATTCCTAAATTTAAGGACACTGTTGACCTTCTTAAACAACTTAATCATGATGAAGTGAAATTTGTAGTGTTCTATATGGAAGGGGATAAAATATCAGGTCCAGACAGTTTCCCTCCCTTCTTCCAACATTTTTGGGAAATCATCCAACATGATGTGGTGGGTTTTATTTCTAAATTATTTATAACAGGTCTTCTTATCAAGGAAATTAATAGAACATTCTTGGTGATCATTCAAACAAAAAGGAGTTGTTGATCATAAAAAATTAGACCTACTAGTATTTTTAATACTTTCTACAAAATCTATACTAAAATGTTTTTACTAATACTAAAACCCTTCTTCCTCAAGATAATTTTGGGCCAACAAAGTGCTTTCATCTCTAGAATATAAACCATTGATAATATAACCCTTATTCTTGAGGCCCTCCACTCCATGGATTAGTAAAAAAGAGCAGGTATGTTCCTCAAATGAGATGTCTAAAAGACTTATGATAGAGCTTCATGGTGGTTCATCATGCTTATTCTTAGTAAACTTGGCTTCAATAATTTCCTAAGGAAGCTCATTTTTAATTCTATTGCAACCCCAAAATTCTCAATTATTATCAACAAATGTCCTAAGTGATACTTTTATTTGGAAATGGGACTCCAAGAAGAGGACCCTCTATCTCATACCTCTTTATTATTATAGCATAGGCTCTTCGAGGGATGATCCATAAATATATGATGGAAGGTCTGATTAAGGACCTCCAAATTGCTCCACATAATGAACCAGTGATGAACCAATAGTTCATTACTGACACTTCCATTCATGGGATTGCTTCAATGAGGGAAGCGAAAGCTATCAAATGAATTATGTAAATATATAAATATGATTATATATAAAATGTAAATATGGTCAAAATATCTCTTTTATTTAGTCATAATAGGCTTAAATTGCAATATAAAATTTCCAATATTCTGAACTATCAAATTCAATCCCTAACTACTCTATACTTGGGTATGCCTTTAGCCATGGATAGCCTGAATATTTTTGACTAGAACCTGATGCTAGACAAAATTCATAATAAATTATCTATATGGATATATAATTACTTATCTAATATATGAAATATCCTCCTTATTAAAAATTCATTATAGAGTATGCCAATTTACTAAATGTTTGTTTTCAGGTTACTGTCAAAAGCTATGGATATAATAGAGCAAATTCAAAGAAGATTTATTTGGTTAGGAAAGGAGAAGTCTAATAGAATTCACCTAGTCACTAGGGACAAGGTATATATACGTAAATATATAAGGGGCTTAGGGATTCACTATGTTAAGAGTATGAATAGGGTCTATTTGGAAAAGCAGGGCTGGAAAATATTGAAAAAAGACAAAAAAAATTGTCCAAGATCATTAAGGTAAGTATCTAACCAATAGGGATGATGAATGTTTCTTCAAATAAGATGTTCTTATGCAAGGATTTAGATATAAATTTTACAATGTAGTCATTAAATTAAGAGACCTTCTATTCAAAGTCTATAAATGGGCTATTGGTAATGGCAGATCTATTATTTTTTTAGAGCACCCCTAGATTTTGAACTT
>JARHVA010000512.1:297500-320000 GCA_037957365.1 Torreya grandis | reverse complement strand
ATAAAAAATAATTTCTAATAAAATTGTTGTGTGTGTGTGTGTATTTTAATTTCATTTTAAAAATGTCCATAAAAATATTGAGAAGTTTAAATTGTGAATTTATATGCTAATGAGTTGTGGGTGAGTTGCTAATATGGTTTTGATTGTTTCAAGTCCAACCTATGTTCACATCTCACTATAAGTATATGACGCTAGATATGATAATTGGTAATATTCTCGAGATCGATTGTAACTATTGGGTAATATTCTCAATATTAATTCACTATTGGAAATCTGAACCTTAAATTGTATTCTAAACTAGTTCATACTTCAGTCAAAAAAATGTTACCTATTAAACAAAAATAAAATTATAAATTTCTTATAAACATATAAAAGATGATAGTTGAGACACCACCACAATAATTTCTACACTCCCTGACCCATACCCCCCTGTCCCCACACACACACACACACACACACATACACACACATATATAATTAATGCAGGAAACAATTATTAAAGAATTCCTATAATATAGATGTAATAAAAGAGACTTTCTTTACTTCTATTATAATCAAGTGTATTCTCAAGCCTACTTTTTGGTTATTTGAGTACATTAATATTTTTTTTATTTGTTTAAAAGATGGGATACTTAAATTAAAATGAAAAACACCACCAAAGTGGTTTAAGTTTGTCATAAAAATATACACATTTCTAAATAAATGCCTGAGGATATTCATTCTAAGTTATGGAAATTCATTGAACAATTCACAATTTCATTATTAATTTTGCATAAAATGAAATAAATTAAGAGATTAAATAAATTTGAATTCTAATTTGGATGGGCCTTATGAACAACCATTACACCATTAAAACTATCATCTTTGCAACATGCTTGTGGATCCAGTTAGAGAACACACCCTTTGGACAAATGATTTTAAGCTCACACAAGACCAAGATACTACAGTGAATATTATTACAACTACACAAAATGAATAGTAAAGGAAGGTCGTCATTGTAGAAGAACATAACTATGAGATAGTTATATAAAATAAATATCATTCCTATTTTAAATAGAGTTGCAAAAATGTTTATACACCACTACTGTTGCCACATGCATGTCATAGGAAATCTCTAAGAGACAACTAACAACCATCTCCCATTAATACAAAGATGCCCTAAATTAGGTATAAGATTTCCACGTAAAGAGTAATCAAGTGCCTATTACAAGTTGTTACATTATTTTGAGAATTGGCGTGCAAGAGAATGTATAAGCATCAATGAGCTTATCACATTTCTATGCCTACTTCAAGGAGAAGATTAGATTCATCATTGAGGTTTCTTAATTTACAATATAACTTGCTAGTTAGATGATATTGTGGCATTAATGGAGGTGGTTAGGGAAGAACAATACGTGTCATCACAAATGTTGTAATAGATGTAAACTAAAAATGAGGGCCACTTTATTGTTTTGATGTCCTTTCCAATCATGGTATAATTCCCAACCCAATTATAGAGAAATAGTAACCAAGGGGTATGCTTCTTCCATGCCATGTTGAGACAACATTGACAATGTATGCTTGTGTACGTTGCACTCATCATGCTACTCCAAGAGCACATATTCTTTTATCATCTTTAAGGCTTCCAAATTATCTCATATTCTTAAGATACTCTTGTTAGTCATTTTGCCTTTAGTTGAGAAATTTTGTTGATTGACTTTATTGATGATGATGATGATGATGATGATGATGATGATGATGATGATGATGATTTTTATTGCTCTTTAGACCAAATTGGTATGAACTATTCTAATGTATTAAAAAAAAACTATGCCTTACATTTCAAGTTATTCTTGATGGTGTGACTTACCAAGGCCTACCAAGTTAACTTGTTTAATTGTTTAAACATTTGTTTCTGCAAGTATTTAAATTTAAATAAAAATCCCATATTTGTTTGATTATCTTGGTTTAAAATTCATGAACGTAGTTACAATTGTGAATATCTATGAAGTTACATCTAATATCATTATATAATAGACACGTAAAAAGAAATGTGCTTCACTTCTATTTCTTTTGAGATAAAATAGCTTACAAATTCTTTCTTCACATGATGTTTTTTTGTCCATCTACCACTTCCATCATCTACCTTATGTGAATTAGTTCTTAGGTTTACAATTGTTGTTTTAATTTTTAGACTCAGAACATTCACATAACATATAACTCACAATGGTGCATTTGTATCAAAATATTATGTAGTGGCTTGTCAAATTCCCTTTACTAATATCACTATAACTCACACTGGTACATTTGTATCAAAATATAAGCCAATGGCCACAAAACATGTGGTTGTTATCGAACATTACAAAAAGATGGTGGTCACAGTTCCACCCTGACAATTGAATATATTAGGGAATCAAACAAAACAAACATGCACAAACCTCATTTATTTAAATTCCATACGTCTATGCATTGGAAGAAGACCTCAAATAAGACATAATATCATATCATAAATATCAACTTAAATATGAAATTTCTTGCTATCCGAAGAGAAACTGGTAATGTTGAAGAAAAAATGAACTCTCTTCATGTATAACCGCATTTTGCAGTGAGTTCCACTATGGTTGGTGAAGGACCATATTTTTTATTTTTTTTCGAATTTTATTTATAGAGAATTCTTATAATAAATACATCATCGTAAAACGACTTACCGGTGTTGTTTTTTTTCTAGATTTATAAAAATAAATGAATAAGGTTTCCATTAGACAAATTGGAAACTACATAGCGTGATCAAAATACATTTACAAATGAACATGAGTTTGCAGCGTTTCAAAGTTTACAATTTTTTTTAAAAGAAATAGAACAAATGGATTAAAACATTGAGTGCCGAACAGATGAAAATTTAAACCGAGAAAGGAACACAGTTTTGATCGAGAGAAAGAAACCATGGAGGATTTGAATGTGACAAATGAAAATTTAAACCAAAAAATGTAACAAATTCAAACAACGAAAAATTACTAATGAAGAACAAGTTGTCCATGCCAAAAAAGTATGTGAATTAAATATTTTCAGTCATCAGAGTAAAATTACAAACCCTTAGTCTCACATCTTCTCCGCACAATGTTGATATCCATAGTCCGATGTCCTCTCCATACCGTTCATCTTTGCATCTATATAATGGGTATTCCATAACCAGCACCAACCATTGTAGAGGATGACTGATCCAGCTTAAGACAAGAAAAATTACATTATAGAAGTTTCGTCATTAAACGGGAACGTGTAACGTTAAACTTCTAATTCTTCTTAGAGTCTCAAATTTCCACCATTCACTCATCTAATTTCTTAAAAAAAAGGCCAACTATAAAATATAATCCTTATACAATAAAATATAATCCTCACAAAATTTGAATTCAAACCTTCCCTTGTCTGCAATAAATTTGATATTACATTTCCTATTAATATTTAGACATGCTTAAAAACATTGTGGTGTCCTCTCATTTTCACTCTGCCACAAACGTTTATGTATATTAAAACGCCTCCAAGAAACCTATATAAAGTTTAATTCAATCAGTAGGCCATAGATTTTGTGTACGTTGAAGACCATGAGAAATGAAACATACAATATTGAGGATATTTTCTTCTTAATGTTTTAAATTTAAAGAAAAAAGTATTTTTAATTGTGTTTAAGTTAAAGGAGAAAATGTATATATATTTTAAAGAACTAAAGGTATAATGAGTAATTTTATGATATTCTACTTTTTCTAAAATAGTTATATAACTACTCATTATATGTTCATCTCATCTTTTATGGTTATGATCATAAGGTAAGGACACTTATATAAGACACAATCATATTAACTATTTGTTTTCAAATATTTTGTAGTTTTGTCAATTCAAAGATGAATAACAAAAATAAGGAGCAACTAAGAAGATATCAAACAGAAAAAAATGAAGATGAATAATATCAACTTGATAAAATTACCAATGGATAAAGACTCTGAACAATAACTAGTACCGATTCATATTGAATGACTCAACTAATTACAAATTATATATAAATAAGTTTCAACTTAGAATTAGAGTTGACATGTAAAATTCAAAACTCTAAAAATAAATAAAACTCAACTTATTATTTTTAGCAACTGCTATTTTTAGTAAGTTTTGAATGTAAACATGTGCAACTCTAAAAATATATAAAAATAAACTAAAGCCTAGAATTAATCGATCAAATGAATTTAAACTGAAGTTCAAGTCTAGTTATAGAAATAAATATTTTTTAAGTTTATGAAAAACTTGACAATAATTTTAAATAAAAATTTTGGACCTTCGGATGGTCATGTATGGCCTCAAAAAAATATTTCAAGTTTCCCACAATTGATAGTCAACATTATAGATACATATAAATTTTTGAGCTAGTCATTTTAGTGTGAAGGTTGGTTGAAATAGATCTACAGATCAAAAGTTATGGCCTCTTAAAGTTCAACCTCTTTTTCGACATCATTCTCCTCTGGTTAGAAACAACTTAGCTCCTGTGAGTTGCTTTGATTGTATTTTTATAATTTTTTCTTATGAACCTTCTTCAGATCCTATCTTCTAATCCAAGTGTTGTCTTCTTACTATACCAAATACCTATCATAACTTCCCTACCTTATTTTTACTATCTTCTTATCCTAAACCTACACTATCTTTTCTTTCTTCTTCTTTAGCACCTATTGCTCCCAATCTACTTCATATTCTTCATCTTTTTCACCTTCTCTATGGAAATTATATAAATATGAAACATTAAATACTAGAGATATATCAAAATCACATGGTAAATTCACCTCATAAGCATTGTCATTGATTTGTTTCACAATTCTACATGGTCCAATTTTATTATACTTCAACTATTATATGTGCTTTTTGAAAACCTATCTTTTCTCAAGTAAACCTTCACCAAATCTCTTTATTAAAATATTTTTGACTTTCTTCTGATATTTGTTTTTTTTTTTAAACTTCTCATTACCTTCTTGCTATTTTCTTCTTACATCTTCTTGTAACTATTATATATGGTCTAAAAATTCTTCTGTATCATCACTAACTCAATCTGCAATTGGTAACAATACCAAATATAAAAAAATCATAAGATTTCTCCCATAAGTAATACAAAATACTAATTTAATTTTTTATCTATTCATTAAATTATTATATGCAAAGTCAGCTTGCAGTAAAACCAAGTCCCATTTCTTGGGCTTCTCTCTAACAATGCATCTCAATAAATCTCTCAAACTCCTATTTACAAATTCTATTTATCCATCTTTTTTTGGATGGTATGCATTAGTAAATTTTAGCTTAGTCCACATCTTCCTTTAAAAAGTCCTCCAAAAATGATTTAGAAAATTTCTATCCCTATTTGATGTAATGGTTTTTGGAACACAATGCCATCCCAAAGGAATTTTTAAAAATAGTTATGCAAATGTAGTGGCATCATTAGTTTTACTATCTATGAAATAAAATGAACCATCTTAGAAGACTTGTGTCCACTAACAAAAATAGAATCATTTTCTATCTATGTATTTGGTAATCTCAATACAAAATCCATACTCAAATCCGTCCATGGTCCTTTCGAAATGGGTAATGGAATGTATAACCTTCTATTATGTGCATGTCTTTTAGCCAACTGACATATATTTCACCTTGAAACATATATTGTCACATCTCTCTTCATATTTGATCAAAAATATTTCTCCTCCACCAAATTTATTGTCTTTATCTTACCAAAATGTCTAGCCAAAACACCACTATGTAATTCTCTTATTATTTATGTCTTCAAGACCCAATTAGAATACATAATTGTTTCCCTTTGAAGAGATAACCATCTTACATAAAATATATTTTTAGGTATGTTGCTCACATTATTAATTATAAATAACATAATTATAGATATTATGTTATTAGAGTCTTGTTAATATATTATTGTTATGCCTAATAATAATATATGGATTTGATTTGTTTAGTTAGGTGGTTTATATCTCGTATTATTATATGAGATTTTGGTGGAGATTTAATCCCCACTATTATAAGAAAGGTATTTATTATATAAACTATGTAATAGACATTTATTCATACGATGCAGAATATAATTCTTGTGTGTTGAAATAGTTATCTTTGTGTTCAACACTTTTATTATATTAATCATACAAAGATTTGAAATAGAATCAATATCTAGTATTAGAGTAGGGATGACTTGCTCCTGTGATAGAGTAAATATTTGGTTGGAAGGATAATATGCATTCATTATTGTCTTGTATATGAAATGCATCTATGTATTAACTCTATATAGTTTATCTGATGGTTACTACAGTACATTAATACCATTTTGAATACATTCTAGATCAAATAATTTATAGATCAGTCTATAGTAGTCTAATTGTGTAGTTTTCTATGAAATCTTGAGAATAGAACTATCACCAATAATAAAGTATTGGATGATATAAATAAAGATCATTTGGAAATTCATCTCAGATGCAAGTTTGTTGACAAGGCTACATCATAGTATGCATTAATTTATACATTACTTTGATCGATGGTACATCCATATTCAAATCAAGTACATTAACTATTTTCCACCTATGTACAAATTCACTACTCATCATATATGCTAATCACCACGTGATAGATAATGAAAATAAAAAAAATTCTTGATAACTCACAAACAACATTATATATTCCCATATCATCTTACTTTCTAGATGCCATCTTGGTGCCTTACAAACTTAATATCCTTTCAAAATGCATGCATATTTTTATTCAGCTCTACTAGTTTCGTGATATTTTTTCTAGTCCATAATCCTTCCATTTATCATTTCTCTCTACTAATATCTTTCTATTCATCCTAATTGCCTTCATTAAATGACCATAGTCAATCCATGTACATACCAATCTAGTGTTCTTAAAGTTTTAAATAGAGTCATTATCATTTAATTCTTCATTTGTTGTATCATTAAATTTTGTCTTATCTTCTTTAGGATAAGTTTAAGTGTAGTCTATAGTTTTTTATTAATGGTATTTATTTTCATTATGAGTTTTCATTTAGTTTTAAAGTTTATAGTCTAGAGCCATTTTTTTAATCTCAAAATATGACCTTTTTCCAAAAATCATGTCAAAATCTTTTATTTAGAGTTTGAGTATTTGAATTTTAAGATTTAGATAATATCTTATAATTTAAATGTTAATTTTAAGTCTTATTATATTTAAGTTTATATTTCATAGTCTTTATGAGTCTTTATTATTGTCAAAATCAAAAGTGTCAATTTTTGGGGTTTACTATCAAAATAAAAAAAATGAGTCTATAATTTTAAGTCATCGAGTCATTTTTGTAAGAGTCATTTTTATGTCAAAATAATTTGGGATTGGGTGTCATATAAAATTAATGTAATAAATTGTAAAAATAAAAATAATTTACCTCACAAATATATTTTTGCTTGTATGTGACATCTGAATTGTGAGGGGGTTTCTCCTCAAATTTTTAGACATGAGATCTATCGATACATGTGATAAGTAAGTAGATTCATCAACTGGAGGTTGAAGGCATGGAGGAAGAAAGTTTACATAGCCTCTTATAATTCATCTATTATGGGGCCAAAGAAGATTTGGTGAGATATATAGTGTAGTGTGATTTTTTTGTTGTGTTTGAATAAAAAAAGAAGGGTGTTCCTTTTCACATGTGCGGTGCATTTTTTTTTTTTATTTTAGTGTGGTGTACTCTATAAAAAATTAGATAATTCCAAGGATATTTATATAGTAGCATTGGATATCGTCAATTCTATTATTGTTTGGGTGGTAACAAACATTAACAAAGATTGCATATGTTGATAATGAATATTTATTCCTCATGATATTTTAATTTTCTAAATTGTGTGTATTTTTTCATTATCCTATTATTTATAAATCCTTTGATATTTGAAGAAAAAGGAGAGTGTAGATATAATGTAATGTGGAAAATAGTTTTATAAGAGGGTAACTAAGTATAGAAATTCTCTGACTGTAAATATCGTCTGACTGCCTTAATTTTTTATAGAGATGATTGACCAGTGACATGTCTATTTTAGTCATATGGGGTAAGTGTGGGATGAATTCCTTTTATTAGTAGTGGTCATGTGCATCAAGATCTAGATGAAAATATTCAAACAATAGTATGAAGACCTAAAACTATATGTTGGTATATAATTATGTTCAGGTCAGTTCTTAAAGATGTATATTCTCCCCATGCCCATATTAATGGGGTGTAGATAGGATTTATAATGTTCAAAAGGAGGTAAATGTTATGTTATATTTATCACATATTTAATTATAAATAATGTAATTATGGAAATTACATTATTAGAGTCTCGTTAATATACTATTGTTATGCCTAACAATAATATACAGAGATGATTTGTTTGGTCAGGTGGTTTATATCTGATATTATTATATGATATTTTTGTGGAGATTTGATCTCTATTGTACAAAAGGTATTTCCTATATAAATTATGTAATATACATCTTGTAGTGTGATGTAGAATATAATTCTTTTGTGTTGAAATATTAATCTTTGTGTTTAGCTTTTTTATTGCACTAATCATATAGAGATATGAACTAGAATCAATAATATATTATATAAACACTTATCGATGGATTCCTACATTTCTTAACTATCTTTTCAAAATCTAGATCAGTATCAGATACTTCTTTAGTAAATTTAAATCCATCTACTTCACCCACTATAGTAGTTATCAACCTCACTCACCTACTAAAAACATCAACTACCTGATTATATTTTCTTCATTTGTGCTTCAACACAAATGTACAACCCTATAGAAAATATACACACTTTGTGTGCCTACTAAATAACTTATTTTAAGTGTTCACATACTTTGAAGCCTCATGATCAGTAAATAGGAAAAAATTCTTAGGCACAAGATAATGTCTTCAATGTCTTAATATGATCATTTAATTTTTCACTGAAATATGATATCAACTTCCCTTCTTGACTCAATATGACCCTAATTCCCACAAATGAAGAATCATAATCAACGTCAAACACTTTTCTCAAATCTGATAGTTCTAAAATTATATTTTCTATAGTTTTATTTTTTAACAAATTAAATCATTATGTTGTTACCTTTGTCCATGCGAATTATTTTCCTCTCATACAATTTGTTATTGGTACAACAAGAATAATTAAATTCTTAATAAAGTTTATATAAAAAGTTTCCAAACCATGGATAATTCTTACCTCAGTGATGCTCTTTGGGATACGACACTCAAAAATTGTCTTTACATTTTCTTCATATATTCTTACACTATCTATTGAAACTACAAATTCTAAAAATACCAAACTTTTCTACATAAACCTGCACATTCTCCAAATTCACAGAGAGCTTCTCTTTTACTAACAATTCTAAAACCATTCTCAAATGTTGTAATTACTCCTCTTTACTCTTAATTAATATTAAAATACCACTAAAATAAACCACCACAAACTTACCACTGTATTCTTATAGCATTATGTTCATCATCCTCATAAATATGCTCAATGTATTAGATAACCCGAATGGCATCACTATCCACACTAATAAACCATCTCTAGTCTTGATTGTTGTTTTCTATTCATCTATTTCATGAATTTTAATTTGATAACATCTAGTCCTAAATTCAATATTAGTAAAATATTTTTCTCCAGTAAGAACATGCATCATATGATATAGACAAGGTAAAAGAAACTTGTTCTTGATTATAATTTTATGAATTATTTTACTATGCACACACATCCCCCACCCTCTATACTTATATTTATCAATGTTGGTGTTGAACATGGACTCATTCTCTCCCTTACTACACCCTTTCCCACCAATTTAGTAACCTACTTATTCAAATTTGTGTGTTTTGTTAGACTCATCCGATAAACAACTTTACTGGGTAGAGCTTATCATTGAATAAAATAAATATGATTTTCAATAGCTATCTTTGTTGGTAAACCATTTGCTAACTCATCAGCTATAACATATGTATATTCTTTCATCACTACTTTTGTTTCTTCTAGTATTTGCACTACTTTTGTGTGTTATTTCTTCACTATTAATGTATAGCAGTGACCTATAATCTTCATGTATTTCATAAATTATTTTGAATTGAGCATGATTCTAGATTTAACATATTATTTAAGAGGTAATAAAACTATCTTCATACCCCCTTTCTAGAAACTATATATTTTCTTTTCTCCAACATGACCTACTTTTCTATTAAACTGCCATGGCCTTCCCAAAAATACATAGTATGCATCCATTTGTATTACATCACATCATATTTCATCCTTATAACTTTTAGCTATATAAAACGTAATTAATCACATTTTATCTCCTATATCTTCATTTTATCTCTTAAACCATGAAATTTGATAAGCATCAAGATGCCTTTCACACTGCAAACCTAGTTTTTCAATCATATCTTTAGAAACCATATTTTTAAAACTACCACCATCTATAATTACCTTGC
The DNA here is from genome assembly GCA_037957365.1 of Torreya grandis. Classification (NCBI taxonomy): domain Eukaryota; kingdom Viridiplantae; phylum Streptophyta; class Pinopsida; order Cupressales; family Taxaceae; genus Torreya; species Torreya grandis. The sequence goes on along the minus strand of JARHVA010000512.1, from coordinate 309,509 downwards.
ATATCTCACCTTTTGAATTACACATTGTTTACAATATATTTATTCACATTTATTGATCACCATATTATTTATTTTTTACATTTTCTTTCCTTGGAACAATTGTTCTTCTCATCATGATATTTTCTTCAATATCTGCTACTACAAATTCATTATTTTTTCTTTTGTTTTAACCTCAAATAAATTTAGTATTAAATGATCTTATTTCATCTTTTATTTATATTAGTAGTGTGGAAACTTTAATTAACTATGGTATATTTCTTTGCATCTATTATAAATAAAATGCCTTCATTGATTTGGAAACCATCCTCTACCACCACCATAGCTTCATCCTCTTTTAAATCCTCTTCCTCTTTGTTAGTTTTCAAACCCTTGTCTATAATTCTCATGTAGTCATATTAAACCCATCTCTATTTTTATTAAATCCACCTCATCCCTTTATTTGATGAGATTATCCTCTTCTTAGACCAATAGATGTTCTTCTACAATTTTACATATTCTTTTTCTTCTACCTTCAAAGCTAACCAATATGGTTCTTCCATGCATATTATTCTATGCATGTTTAATTCATGTTGAATAAAAAACTTCAAACCATTTACATACTTTTTATTCATCTAATATTATGTTTCATCATGCTCCATGCATATGGAAAGCTTTTAAAACTCAGTTGTTTAATATTTTACACTATGAGTCTTCTATCTCAAATTTTTAAATATTGTATATAGGGTTTGGGCATACCTCATATGAAGAAATTTTTTCTTCACCTTATTTTCCATATTTTTATATGGGTTGATCTTCTCTTTACCTTTTCTCTATCTTTATTTATACTGGTGATCCCACCAAATCATTGCATGACCCTTCAATTTTTTGCATACAAACTTTACCTCCTTGTCTTGTATCATAATTCTTGATTTGAAAAACATATCCATGTTATCCATCTAGTCTATAAACTTTTTTGGTTTTAAAATTACTCCATAATATGGAATGTCAACCTTGATTCCTTCATTCCTTCCTTCCAAATCTCTAACTATCCTTTCTTCTATTGATGGTGGTTGTTCTTGTTGATTCTCTTAGAGAATTTCTTCATGATTTATGTCATCTTCTAAATCATCTTTTTAGCTCATTTTTATTTGATTCACAATAATCTTAGTTGATTATTCTACTTGCCTCTATCACTCTTACATAGTAATATTCCTCTAAATAATTCCTCCTTATCTTCTCACCATCTCTTACATGTATAAGATTCAAACTTGATCTAATACCAAATAATGAACCATAATACTATCAAGATGAGAATATTATCAATATGGAAATATTTTAAATAAAAACTATTAATTATTCCTATTGAATGATTTAATTAAATTAAAACCATGCATAAATAAGCTTTAACTTGGAATTGGACTTGACATGAAAAATTCAAAACTCTTAAAACAAATAAAAGTTAACTTATTATTTTTAGTAGATGTTATTTTCTGTAAGTTTTGAATGTAGGAATTTGATTATCTAAAAATTTCCAAAAAAACTAAACTCTAAAATCAATATATCAGATGAATTTCAACATATGTTCGAGTCTGGCTAGGAAAATAGATAATTTATAAATTTTAAAAACATGACAATAATTTTAAATGATAATTTTGCACCCTTAGATTGTCACGTATGGCCTTAAAAATATTTAAAAAAATGTCACATTATTTGAGGTGTATTGAACTTTTTGGCCAGACATTTTGGTGCAAAGATGGGTTGAAATAGAGCTACAAATCAAAATTTACGGACTTCTAAAGTTTAACCTCTTTTTCTGCATCAATATGAAAAGAAATTTCTACTTTGATAATGGTAACAAATGATAGATAAAAAATAGAGGAACAAATAAATGTCAAAATGATAATGATAGTGGTTATTTTAAATATGTATGTCTGAATTGACAGTTGAAGAATTGGACGTAAAAAATGAAGAACATTTTGATATATTGAAAACAAGTGATTCATGAACATCTAGAGATGATCAATATTTATTAGGATAAAAAATAAAAATATAATATCATTTAGATTAACTCACTTAGTTTGAAGCACAATACATATAAAAATGAATTCATGAATCAAATCAAATGTATTATCGTCTATCAAATGCTAAATTTTGATGTTAATTCCAAAGAATTAAATTCAATATTTATATATATTTTGCTCAAAATAATATAGAATACACATCGATATCCAATAGCTGTTGATGTTGGAAATAATTTATAAAATAATGATTTACAAGAAAAGTCAACATCACAACCAAGAAGAAAAAAATGAATTCAAGATTTAAAATTTGATAGACAACAAATTATACATAATTCCAATGGAATGCTTGAGAGAGATTTCAATAATTTATATATATTTTTTTGGACATGGTCTAGATAGTTTTTATTCATTAAGGATGTGTTATATTGATTAAAAACATTACTTTTAAATATAATTTTCTTTAACACCTAAAGGCCTATATGCAATAGAAGTAGACAAGAGATGGTTTTAACCAATTATCAATACTGAACAATCAAGATATTGGGCCACAACATAGAGAAAAGCATGTAAAATTTACATAGGCTATATAATTGTTTATAAACAATGTCAAATAAATCATATAAGTGACACACATAACTATAGCTCAATATAACTATAAAGGATATACAATAATGTTTCCACAATAATTAAAGAAATTGCTAAGGTTTTGCCACACAGAATAAAATATTTGATGATGATTATTGATTAAAGGAGGGATAAACATGGGGAAAAATAAAACCTTATAGTTAATAGAGAGAAATTATATAAGGCATTAAAATAAATAATTAAATGTGACAAGTTATATTTAGATGTTCATATTTATAAAAATGATCTTAGTGAACTTCCATTAACTCTGATAAAAATATATTTATCAACTAAACTCTATCCATATGAAATTTTATTATCTTGTAAATGGGATTTTATTTTTAGGTCTAATGGTAAATATGGATTAAGGAAATGTCATTAATCACATGACATAAATGTCCTCAAAACCAACCAATATCCCAAGTGAGATTAAATTAATCCTTGCATGGGTAAATGACCCTAATATAAATCTTATTTCACTAACTAATTTGTAAATATTAGAGCATATCCTATCAATGATAATGTAAAATTATGGTTACTCGATATAGCATTCCTAACATTGTTTCCTAATGTTAATTTTGGTTTGATAGAACCATGATAAATATGAGTACATTTGCATTTATTTTTTAAACACTAAATTTGATATAGCTATTATTGTTTCATAAAACATCAATGATATAGATATAACATGATCAACATGATCATGAAATATTGTTTAAAAAAGTCATCTACAATGTTTTTGAGAAATAGTCTTCAATATATGTGGATCACTATCAATGAGTTATATGAGCATATGGAAAATGTCAACCACTCCCATTTAACTAATCATTTTATATGGTTTTAAACCTATTTTAGGTATGCAAGGTCCTACTGAGAAAAATATCGCATTGAATCAATTGACATGTTTCATGGATCATTTGCCATTTTGTTCATGTTAAGCGCAACTAGGTTGATTTTCCTAACCTAGATGTGATAATGCTAGGAACACCACCAAATAAATCCATGAGAAGACTGAAATTGGAAAGAAATATAATATTATTGATTGCCCTCATATAGTGGCAAAATACATCCACTTTTGCCATATAAACTTCCGAAAAGAGGTATAAGAAAATGAATGGAATTAAAAGATTATTAATCTAGATATGAATGACAGCATAGAGGTTCATTACATGTGCATGAATTCATATATTTGGATGGAGAAAAAAATATGTAAAACATTTATTGGAAAAAATGATTATTTTTGAAAATATTATAATAAATAATTCCTTTTCATTGTTCACATATGGAATGCTTAAGAGGATCTACACCAATGAAACATACATGTATGTTGATTTTAAATCATATTTTTACTTTATCAATGTAGTTTATATAATATTATATATTGTGAATCATATGCAATACAATATTTTACACATCATTCATGTCATTGAATTGCATGATATATTACACATGTGGATATGGAATATGACTAGAAAAAGCTACCAAATTATGTAGAATGACATACAATGTGTGGACAAGATACTTGACTACATAAGAAAAGAGTAAGCATTGTTTATAGGTATGGTGTTAAAAAATTGAAATAGTTTGATACAAATAAAATAGAGTATATTTCAAATAACTAAAAATGGATTATTATTATTATTATTATTATTATTATTATTATTATTATTATTATTATTATTATTATTATTATTATTATTATTATTTATAAGTATAATACATCGTATCCACTAAATCTTGAGGGATAAAAATTTTAGAAGGAATTAAATATCATAATTAAAAACTTGAGATTTAAAGAAATGATGATATATTAAATACTTGGGGAGATAATATGTAAATTGACAACTTACTCTTTCTAAATAATTTGTAATCAACTATATTTATAAATATTTAGATAATAAAATAAGATTTCTAAAATTTATCATCAAATATTAATGTGTCTTGCAAACATTGAACACATTAATGAATTATTAGGAAGAACATATAGAGTTCTGATAACTAACACAAATGTTTAGAGATATATTAGGGCATAATAAATATGTGACATACTACTGGAACTTCTATTGGAAGAGAGTAGTAGATTATTAGTCAATTTGAATGTTTTGCATAAGGTTTTAAAATGGTAATTAAAAAAGGTGAATATTACCATGAGGAGTATAAACATTCATTGATTAATACACAAAAAATGATTTTTCCATGGAATGTTTATCACTTATTACTTCATTAAAAAATTTGACTTCTAATTAGAGGAGAAAAATATATGAGAAATGAGAGCTGAGAGGTATGTAAACTATTGTGAGAGTATTCAAGAGGTTTTACTCCATCTAAGTACATTTCAATAACATAAATGTGTTAAATTTTTTTGTTCATAGTTATTAGTTTATAATCTGATTCATGATATATAAATAGATATTGCACTTGATGGTGATGTAATAAAATAAAACTGGAATTCATTCAATTATGACTTTTAGCATGTTGAGTGAAGGTCTATCCCATAAGATGTTGAAAAGCATAGTGATTATAAAGATGATGATAATAAATCTATTCAACAAACCATAATGGAACATGAGTTGGAGATAATAATAGGCTAAAACATGGTAAAATTATAGAACTAAATAAAATATGTATGTCAGGAAGAATATATAAATTGATAGACAAGAACCATGAAATAACAAATATCAAAGTGAATAATACACGAATAGAGTGATAAAAGTCAAAATCACCATAAAATATAATTTGTTTGTCATTTATTTATAAAAAAAATTAATTAATGAGTGTATTAACTATAATTAATATAAAATGAATCAAAGGGTAAAAAATGTGTTAAATGAATTGTAACTAGTAGAATAAAATTAAAAGTAGGGAAATCAAAAAAACTTGAATGAATAAAAGAGGATAAATATATGAAACACTTGAGAAGAGTTACTTGTTTCCTATCTATAAGCTGATTGTGCATAACTAATAAATGACTACAACTGATCAATAAGATCTGATTATGTACATAAAAGTGAAATAGAATTTCTCACTATGTTGGGTTGGGATTGACAGGGATGGGACATAACCAATTTCCATTATTGTCCTCTATGGTTCAATTTTGATCTATACAAGAAATAATAAAATGAGGGCATACTTTCATATGTATGCTTGAAATAAGGCTATGTGAATAAATTTGACCATTGGCTATGCATGGATGACTTACAAATGACTTTGTAAAATTTGAAACACTAATAAGGATTGGAATAGATAAAACCTTGGAAACATAAAGGGGGGATAATGGGTTGAGCTGACCAAAATCACCCCTATTATGATTGATCATTACCTACATATCCAATACTCTTAATATTTAAATCAATCCCATGTAGTTCTCCCCTTATATTTTTTAATGTTTTTTTGTACCTTTGACTATATGTGTGCATCTAAAGATTTACTAAATACTTGATATATTTTTACTTGAAATAGATATAATAGATCTTGATTTGGATAAAGGCTATTTCAAATGAATAAAAATTAATTTGTAAAGAATATGAAATCGTGGTATAGTGTGTAATAGTATAAGTATGTCTCTATAATGTAATTTCCAAGTGATAGAATAAGTGACTTAGATTTGCTTTTATAATAATTCAAAAGGGTGAATCCTCACACTCCCTATCTTAAAAATATGGATCAAACTATATGCAATTATATGAATTTGAATAAGAGTCATTGTCAAAGGAAAATACATGACCGACTCATAATGAGAGTGTCAAATAGATAGTTCCATCCCATATTAGTGATTTCTATCTAGGGAAGGGTGATACTTGATTTTAAAAATTTAAATGTTCGTATAAATTGTTATAAGGTTTTTAGTGATCAAGGACATTTTTGTAGGCATAAAACTAAAACTTATAAATTAATACATTAGTATAGGTACTTATAATAGAGTGAGGTGGTAAAATATGACCAATTTAAGTGATCACTTTAATTAAAGTAGAAGTGGGAAAAACTTGACATTAACAAGTATTCATTACCAAATTTGAGTATCTAAAATTCATGTCTCCAACCTTGATCATACCACCATTTATATATAATTGAGATTACTAGAGCAAAAATAAAGAGACACATGAGTGTGTACAACAAAGTTTTTGTTTGATCAAATGCTTCATTTGTTCAAGAAAATTTAACTTAGAAACCCCTACAACAACTCATGAAGTAGGCATTTTTTTCATTTTATTAGAGATATCTTGGACTTATAAAATTGACATTTTTGAAAATAAATCAAGGGAGGAATACCCTTGTATGTGTGAAAAAAATATATATGTTTTAACCTTGCTTGAAAATGAATCTTCATTGAAGAATTGGAAAATTTGTGGTTCCCATAATTATTTGCAGAGATTGGTTCCTTTATTGAACTAGTGGTGAATTTAGAGTGACGAATCCCCTATTTTAACTAAACTTATATATAAAATATAAACCATTGAGGGATGTAAAAACCTTAATTTTCATATTTGGTATTTGTATCACAAATATCAACATAGGTTGGAATCCAAATCTATTTGTAATTTATAATGTTGGAGGGTTATGAATCTCTAAAATATGCATTATGCACTTTAACTAAATCAACGACCACATATGGAATATAGATTCAAATTTCACTTTGTTTCTTATATCATCTATGCATGATCAGAATAAAAAGGATAACATTCATGCTTCTACCATGACAATGAATAGAAAAAGGTATTAAATATATGGCATATATTTGTGTCATGCTCACATTTCATAGATGTGAAGTCTATGATTGTATTTAGAAGCAGATTGTGCAATTTGATTTGAATCTTGAGCACATATGACTATGCTTATGCTATCACAATGTATGCATTTATAATTTATTCATATAATAAGATTTCATATGCATGTCATATTTTACCAATAATTTAAGTTTGAAACATTCTAAATTATATGAAACTATATTTCTTGCCCAAATATGATTTTTTCTCAAAAATGATTATCTCATGTATGTAAATCCCACTATAATTCGCTTCTTGAAGGTGAGATATGTATCTTGAAATTCATTCCTATCAAAATAAATGTTAATTGTATCTTTTTCATACAAATATAATAATTTGATATGGTAGCATATGTGAAAAGGGCATGTCATTGTATTAATATATGTACGATCTAACTCATGTATGTAACATATGAGGTAAGACCTAAATTTCTAAATTTAGATAAGTGCATCAGTGAATCTTATAGTAGTAATTTCAATAGCATCGTACACAATATTTAGTGCATTATATGGATCACAACACTACTAAAACTCAATAATCTCAATAAGCACACAAGTACAAAAAAAATTCAATGTCAAGCAATAAGGTGAAGGTTTATATACAAGTAACATGTTCAAATGCCACATAACCAAATAATTCACACACAAATCTAAGAGCCATACGAAAATGGAATTGATAATGTTAAAAATAAATGACATGATAATATTTTACACATAACACATGTCCAATGGCCATAAGCAATGTACATTAATATTTTTTCAAACAAGGGACATATTCAAATATCACACAACACCTTTGGCCAAGTGCCGTAATAAATGATCATGTTAAAATTTCACACATTATAAGAAAATATCTCATATATATTTTCATTAAATTTGCACACAATGGCCAAGACCACCCATAATTAACACTTAAAATTCTAATCTAATATGTACAAGTAAAAGCATCAATGTAGCATATAACTAAAAAGTTATTCTACATGTATATGTAATTTGATAATAACTTATAAAATATCATATCCATGTCCATAGGTGTAAGATAGAGATTTCAAAACTATATTTGTATAGAATATGTATCTTAACACATTATGGGATTTGTATAATGACAACACTCATACATACATTAGTTTTAGGGTGAGATTCCCCTAGTACAAAAATGCCACTAGATAGAGGCAAGTCAATGATATAAATCCTTGTTAAAATGTATTTCTTGTATAACACTCATAAATACCAGTGAAATTTGTGTGCGAGAAAAATAATATAGTGCTATCTACCATTCATGAGATAAATAATAGATGATGATGATGCAAAATTGATGTCTAATCTTGCTCAAGTATTGATTTTGTATTTTTAAAATAGTTTGAATGTTTTTTTGAAGTATTTGATTATTTTATATTTTTTTAACTTTTAGAAAAAAACCATATGACATAATAAATAGACCATGGAATCAAAATGAGAATAAATGGAAGAGATTTGAATAATTCATAACATACACCAAAGTAAATTATGTATTGAATATGATGTCATGACAATGCATGAGAAATATCCACTCAATGTATAAGCTAATTGTAGTTGAAAGACATGTGGAAGATAAAATACTGATGCAAAGGAATGATTGTATATCATTGTGTCATCAAATGTTGAATTGTCAAGGTATGTAACTTGCACATATGAGCAATATAGTAGAAAATGAAATGTTTTGCATGAAATAATAGAGTTGTGAAAATTGAAAGTGAGTATAGAAACACAAAATGGGATGTATTGTAGATCCATCTACTAATTTTTTCAATTATTTATATTAAAAATATTCATGGCAGGATCAAATGGCTCAGGGCATTGATAATGGTTGATTGTGACTTTTTCTAGTCAATATTATCTACGATAGAAAAATATAGTCTTCTCTATTTAGACTAAAAAGATAATAAGTTAAATGGCATATGATTTTAGTATAGGTCATTGACTTAGATTGTTCAAGTATAGAAAGAGAAAAATAAAATCCAAGATTCTAAAAAATCCCAAAGATCCCAAAGCTATAAGATTGATTAAATCAATTACATGTGTAAAAACTAAAATAAAAAAACGTCATAAGGAATTAGAGATCTGTGTAAAATATAAAATATGATTCAATAACTAATGAGTTAGTCAAAATAATGTTTCCATGAAGTTCTTAAATAAATATGTAATAACCTTTTGAATTTTTTGTTGATCTATCAATTGAGATGGAGTGTGGATGTGTAAATTATGTATCATATGCGTAATACCATCAATTATACTACCGTATTCATCTTTTATGTTATACATTTAATTAAAATTATATTTTTGACAATCGTAATCATGACTATAATCATTCTCATGTTCCTGAAATTGTATTTTGCACTATTGTCATATTTTATATATCTATATGTAAAACAAACTACCCCATAACATGGTATTAAAATTTCACGTTTTATTTTACTTTGCTATATATTTTGTACCATATGCGTAGGTTGTGATGCTAATAGATATATTTTATGTAATGTTAACTAAAGTTTTTATTTTGTTTATATATTATTGATCTACTTTTTCTATTTTTCTACTTGAACTTGTTCCTTATGAGACATAGTCGTAGTGTGAGTGGGTTTATTTATGTATGTATTATAGAATCACTATATATGTATTATAGAATCACCATTGCCAATTATACTTTTTATTTTATTTTTCAAATCCTAACAATGATTGTATGATGTCATTCATTGTATGATATACACAATAGTATTCTCATATCCTTAAAAGGTGTGTTGGATATAATGTGATAAATTTGTTTTGAAGCATTTATGTTATAATCTCACTTGGAATGTTATTATCCTTTTCTATGATTCTTGAATCAGTAATTATAAATGTATATTGATTTTCAACACATATTCGATATCATATATTTTGATGCACGAAAAACCTAGATGGAGATTTAGATATATGGTTAACACTAGCACATTTTGGATGCTTTATGTATGTCATCTTATTTTCTAGTGATGTGATCCTTTTACTGAGATATATAAATTTTGTTTATTTTGACAATTTCTATGAACTTTCTAATACTGACTACTTTATCATGAAGGGATTCACAAGAACAAGCTTTAGGTACCTCATATTGAAAATGCATATAAACACCATCCAGAAGATGTGTCGGAGTCGATGGGGTTTAGAAAGGACATGTTGATTACATTCATGATGTGGTGGCCTAAATTTTAAGGTGTTAACAACATGGACATTATAATCTAGTGTAAGCCAGTCAAAAAAAATGGGAATAGGATTATACCTTTGACAACTTTGAGGTGTACGAAGAGGATTAGGTAAAATATATTGAGATTTTTCATTATTATTTGATTAATATCATATTTGAATCATTTTATTACATGAGTATTAATGATATACCTAATTAAATGAAGACAACATGTGATCAAAATTAGGAAATATTAAATTAATAAAAATTTAAACTAGCAAAGCCATACATTCTTTGTAAATTGAGATTAAAGTAACGAAAAGATGAAATGTAGGTCCAAGAAAAAGTTTTTTTTGTATATGGAGATTAGTAAGTTTCCTTAAAATACAATGTAAAAATAAATAGTTTTAAATGTCATATATGATATTTTAAGTTAAATAAAATTACTTTATAGCTAGATATTAGATCCAATGTCAAAATAAATTTATTTTAGCATCAGATGTTTAATAATTTATCTATACTATATGAAATACTATTTTAAGCTATGTCCATAAAAAATGTGAAGGTTAACTTATATGTTTTATCTAAATCTTTAATTAATTGGTGTATTAACTATGATTAAGATAAAATAAAGTTAAAGGTATAAATTTTTTTAAATGATTATAACTAGAAAAATCAAACTAAACACACTGAAATAAAGAACACTTGACTAAATAAAATAAGATATGTATAAAAAACATTATAATATTTTATTGTTTCTTATCTATATGAATGTGTGTGTTATGAATATGACTCAAACTTATAACACATGTAGAGTCAAGATAGTATTTAAGTTCTATGCTAAGTCAAGATCGACTATGATGGGACATTATTAGTTTCTATTAATATCATCTATGGGTCGATCTTGACCTCTATTGAAAAATAGGAAAATTAGAGTATAGTTGCATGTGCCTTATTTAAATACACTTGTGTAAATAAATTTCACCTTTGTATGTGTGAAAATTACCCTCAAATTACTTCTTCAATTTTAAACCCTAATATATATTGTAATAGATATAAACTTATAATTATAAAAGTAGGAGTGTGATGGATTGACTTAACCAAAATCACTCCCATGATGATTGATCACTTCCTACATATCCAATAATCTAAAACTAGAAATAAATACCATACAGTTAGCCCACATAAATTTATCATTTCTATTCTATTCCTTTTTATACATGTATGCATATACATATGTATTCAATACTTGAGAATTTTTGGTTGACTTGGATAAAATAGGCTCTTAACTTAGCTAAAGGTTTCTTCAAATGAGTAAAAAAATTAAGATGAATAGATAATATTTAAATAGTATATACTAGTAGTTGTGTTCCTCATTAATGAAATTTTCAAGTGACAAAATAAGTGAATTAGATGTGGATTTA
>JARHVA010000512.1:185000-292500 GCA_037957365.1 Torreya grandis | reverse complement strand
TAGTGCGGAGATAAAGAATGGGATGGTAAAACTGAGTTTGATATCATCTCAAATAAATATTGAATATCATGATGTTGAAAGTATAGATATCAAGAGAAAGGAGACATTCTAAAATTCTATCAATGGTGAAGAGAGTCAAATGATTTAGTTCACAAGGTGTTAAGAAGAGGTGTAAATTTTTTTCATAGAATTAGCATGTAGAGAATATGATGATGTTACAATAGAGATGGAGAATTTGATTGACATAATAATTTGAATAGTGAGAGATGAGGATGTATAAAATATCCTTGAGGTATTACTAGAGGCTATTTGTTATCATTTGGATGCCCAAATATGCATTAGTTATATTGTGAATATTTTTGGAATGAAAGAGAAAGTAGAAACCATGAAATAGAAGATGAAAATATTTAAAAGTGATAGAAATAAGGGTCCAAAATTAAGTTGGATAATATGGAAAAAATGCCAAAAAAGATTTAGGAAGAGATGGCTAATCAACGAAGGCTTTAAACCCACAAAGGAGAGTAAGATGCAATAATCAGAATCTTTATGGAGGTGTTAAGATGAAGTTTGATTGAAGTCCACACAAATATGGAGAGCATAAATAATGAGACTTTGTGGGGGATGAAATAATGTGGTAGTTCTAGCCTCACAAAAGGAGTGAGAAGATATAAGAAAAAGAAAGAAATAAACAATATAGATGATAAAAAAAAAGAGGATATGTAAAGAGAAAAAATAATTGAAAGTAGAAAGGAGATAAAAAGAGGAGAAATAATGAAAAATAGCTGAAGTGCTTGGTGTGTTGGAAGGGAATTCCATGTCACTTATTCTTCATGGTCAAAAGTGTGGTTTTGATATTTATTCCATCTATGTGAGTATGAGCTCACATTTTATAAACCTTGGGTCTCTGATGTAGGAGCATACAAGGGTTGATGAAATATTATATGGACTAAAAAAATAGTGGCATGTGTTTGTTTAAGGTTTTGGGTTGTGGCCTTTTTGAATTGAACTTAATAACCTCTTAGTATAATATAGGAAAATAATTTCTTATTATGAAAAAAGTGCAAATATCTCTTATCTCCTTCTGTCAATCTGTGTGGGTTATTTAATTTGTGACACTTAGAAGTATTTTTGTCCTCTTTCAACAATAATTAGATAATTAAATTTAGATAGATAATAACACCTAACATTTACAACCTTTGCACCAAATTTTAGATCATTTGGAGTTACCATGGAAATGTACCACTAATTTTGTCTCAACACTTGGATGCATTTTTTCCTTCTCAATTAATAATTTGGTGATGAAAATTGGTGATGATATAACACATGGTGCATAAATATTATGTGCAAACTTTTAGATAATTTGGAGTCACAATAATAATGTATGATCATGTTCTGTCATATTATGTCATTTATCTAGTGTAGGATACTTGGAAAGATGGTTGTGTTATTTCAGTTAAAATTAAATTTTAAAATTTACTTAGATGGTAGCACTCAAAATTCAAAAATGTTGTACTACTATTTAGCTGATTTGGAGTTACACTAGTAACACATTGTCCATTTTATCAGTGTTTGTCTTTATTCTAGTCTATAACAGTCGGCAAGATGGTTATTTACTTGTGGTAAGAATTGGATGACCAAATTGGATGAGATGACATAAAATGTAATCTAAAATAAGTTTTTCAAATTTTATATCAATTACACAAATAGTGATAAAGTTATATTTTTTGTAACTATCATTTGGCTTGAAAATGACACTTGATCACCTAGGAGTCAATAGTTTTGTTTTTTTCATAGTTGTAACTCAGTATTCATAAAAATTTCAAAAATTCATCAAGTTTTGTCCTCATATATATGTGTAAAACTCCATAATCCAACTTCATTCCTAAATTATTGCATAGACCCTATAATGTCTACACTTTGAACTATAACTCATCAATGATGACACTTTGTGATGTCATAACATTAATTTGTTTGTTAAGAATCTTGGAAATAGTTCGGCAGACATTTCATATTCTTCTATGTAAAATTAACATACACTTCCATTAAGGATGAATGTAGGGGAAGTTATAACCATTGGAGAGGTTCAAGTCATGTTAGAAGAAGAGGTTCCAAGAGAAAACCAAAGTTTCTGTTTAAACTACTCTATGCTAACTCTTGTATTGGCATGTTCGAGTGTGATTTTTTTTTCCATTTTAATGTTTTAAATATGAATGAAATGAATATCTATTAAATGCATCAAGTATGAATATGTATTGAATGTGTTTTCATGAGTGAATGTCAAGCCTGAGCAAGATAGCCATAAAGGTAGTCTTTAAGTGGAACCCCTCTTTTCTATGTATACCAAAAAGATGTAAGATTGACATAATGATAGTATCATGTAGTTGATCCCATCCCATATTGGTTAGTTTTTTTTTAGGAAGGGTGATAGTTGATTTTATAAATTTGAATGCTTATAGAGATGCTTAGAGAGGTTTTTATTGATCGAGTACATTTCTGTAGGTGTAAAAAAAACAACTCAAAAAGACACAGATCCATATATGTACTTTATAATAACTGATGTGGCCAAATCAAAATAATTTAAGTGATCAAATAAATTAAAGTAAAAGTGGGACAAAACTAACATTAATAAGTATATCACTCATTTGAATGATTTACAAATTCATTTACTATCATTTAATGTGATGCATATTTCACATTTATATTTTTATGAAATGCTTCATTTTATATATGTTAGAAAAAACTCCATACTTGTGGATGCTACTAGTAAATTTGTCTTAAATAAATCTATGTATAAAACATCGAGATATATCGTTTATGATACTGATTCCACTTATATCACAAATACAATATAATATAAACATCTCAAAATAATATCTCGACTTATTTTATATAAATTTATTTAAGATAAGTATACTAAATATAATATACAAATAATCTACTCAATAAAATGCCAATACAAAATAAATTTAATTTACTGAAAATGACTAACATTATTTCAGTATTAACAATATACTTAAATAAATTTAATTAAATTAACACCCCTAAATCATGACATTATTTCAACATTACCAAATACTAAAATTTTCAGAAAACTATTTCAATATTAACGGATATTAAATTTTTCAGATTGATGCAAATATTTATTTTTGAAATCAAACATAGATACATTCTTCAAATCTCCAGCTGGGCATTGTGCTATATGTGATCACAATAATCCCAAGAGTGTAAACAAGAACCCACTTAAGCTGCTTCCTAAGTCGAAGCCTAAATTTTTTACTAGCAGAAACGCAATGGGCGAGAACCCATGGCACCGCCAGATCAAATACCACAAGTGAAGTTAGTATATTGGCGTCCTCTCCACACCGTTAAGGATCGCCGTATATTCCTTGAAAATTTTGGGTTTTTCTGTTTTGAGGGTCAGAAAATTCCTGGGTATTACGACTAGGGTGGTGGCGCTTATGAATGCGATTCCTGTAGAGATTATTGAGAATCCCAAGCACAGTTGGGACGTGTTTTCCAACTGCACCATGCCTTCACGGTGAAGTTCCCCTCGTTCGCGATATAGCCACATCACGACCACAGCCAGGGAAGCAAACAAGGCCAGAGTATCAGAGAATAAAAACACTTTAAAAATATTATATAATGCCAATTTGGCAGCTCCAAACTGTACATGGCCTGGGTCACTCTCAATTCCGCCCGAAATTTGAAAGATGGCTGCAAATGTAACAGTGGCAATAAGGGATGCCACCAATGTGTCCACTTCCACGAGTTTTGTTTCCACCGATCTCCCATTTCTGTTCTGTACAGAGTAGTCTTCAGAATTGACATTGGAATGTGGTATATAACTTCCACCAGCTCCGGCAGCTTCTAGAACCTCTACAATCTTGACACAATTGGGTTTCTCTTGAGATGTTGCTATGTCAAGTGCAGGCTGACCTTCGTTGTTTAATGCATTTACTCTTACACCTCGGAACGATAACAAATACTCAACAAGCTGTACCATCGACAAATCAAATCTCAATTTAATTATCTATGTTTTTTGTTTAATAATTCCGATATGATTTTTTTAGGGTCATTAGGACATAGCACAATGATAAGTTGGGTACTTACTACTGAGAGATCAAGGAGTATGATTACTCGATCAAGTAAAAACGCCCAAAATTATTTTTGGGCAAACAAGGCTTCTCGATTTAAATTTTAAGCATTTGGAAGACAAATCATATATTGGCCTTTGCATCCTTGTGAAGCCCTCAGGTATGAAGCAGTTTTTAAAGATTTTTGGATGACTATAAGGTATTTGGCAGATTTTTATGCCTGCATTATATATACTCATTTTAGGGAAGTCGTTTCTTCTTCTCAAACACTTGTATACAAATTTGCAGGGTTATGATTTTGTTTTACTAAAGCTTTGTCATAATATTTTAATGTTAACCTATGTTTTGAAATCTCTTCAAATTTCAACTGAACTTTTTTTTAAGAAAAACAACTTTTTTAATTTGATTTTAAACTTTCAGGAGATAAAACTTATACATTAATCATTAGATTCTGATGAATCCCATTTTACTAGTCCTTTGTCTATATAGAGGATATAGATAAAAATTTTATTATGGAAGAGAAATATAATGTTAGAAACTGAAGATGAACTGGGGATAATTTCTCCATCCACAACTTAACTACTAGTTGCACCTTAGTTCCCATGCATGCAGGAGTTAACAATCAGTTAGTTAACTGACAGTTAGGAATCAGTTACTCCAAAGTAGTTAACAGTCAGTTCTTTCAAGCAGTTAGAGGCAGTTAAACAATTAGTTTTTTTTCAGTTATTTTTGCCAAGAAAATTTATTTAAAGACGCCTTGGGCACAACATTGTAAGCAAGGAAAAAGAAGATCAATAAAGAAATCTTTTTCAACATTGCAGTAGCTTTCTGAGTTCTGGGTTTGCATTCTTGTTTATTTTCTTGCTCTGTTTTGTCTTTCAAAGTGGTATCAGAGTGCAGGTGAGAGGAAGATCTTGAAAGAAGTGCGTGGGTAAGAAGCAGCAGTAGAAGAAATTGCAGAAAAGGAGAACGCAGTCAGTTTGTAAGCCGTGAAAGCATGAAGTCAGCCCAAGCGAAGTGCGCAGTAGTAAACGTGAAGGAAGAGAGCAGAGTTAAAAAAAGAGATGAAACAGCAGAATCATGCAGGTTCACATGAAGTGCGTGGCTAGAAGAAGTTTGGCGTCAGAACCGACAGTATAAAGAAGAAGCACAGGGGCCTATTGTGTATGCAAAGAAAAACTAAAGTGAGGCGCCCAACAATGAAGGAGCAGAAGCGGTTGGAAGCGCCAGGTTAAATGCAACCGCTGCACTTTGGCGCTAAGGAAAAGCGGCCATCTAGCAGACCATGGGCAGAAGCGCAGCCAAAGAAGAAGACAAATTGGTAGTAGAAGTCTAAAGAATCGCAGCAAGGAAAGTTTAAAGATTTTTATTTATTTATTTATTTATTTTTATTTTTAAAAAAATAGAAAGGATCGAGGGTTTGACATTTAGTAGATGGAAAGTCAGATCGTGAAAAAGCAGTAGTGGATAAAGTCAAAAAAAGGAAGAAAGAGAATTTAGTCACTTCAGCAATTGACATGGCAGTGAACAACAGTATCTCTCAGCCTCAAATTCCCATTTTTAATGGTAAGAATTACAATTTTTGGGCAATTAAGATGAAAACATTGTTTTGCTCACAACAAGTTTAGGATTTGGTAGAGAATGGTTTTGTAGAACCGTAGGATGAGGCAGCCCATCTGGCATTAACTCGAGCACAAAAGGACGAGCTTAAGGAGAACAGGAAAAAAGATGTAAAAGCTTTATTTATAATCCAACAGGGACTGGATGAATTGATTTTTTCCAGAGTTGCAGCAGCAACAAGATCCAGAGAGGCATGGAAAATCTTGGAGACTACCTATAAAGGTAATACAAAGGTAAAAATTGCTAAATTGCAATCTCTTAGGTGAACTTTTGAAAATTTACAAATGAATGATTCAGAATCTATAGACCAGTTTATGGGTCAAGTGTTAAATATAGTGAATCAAATTAGATCTAATGGAGAAACTATAATGGATCAGAAGATCATAGAAAAAATACTCAGGAGTTTACCTAGTAAATTTGATGCAATCGTTGTAGCTATTGAGGAAACCAAGGATTTGGAACAGTTATCTATAGATGAATTAATGGGTTCATTGTTAACACATGAATCTAGACTGAATAGAAATAGCAATACTTCTCTTGAGAATGCTTTCAAGTCATAGGTATCATTTGGCAGAGGAAGAGGAAAAGGAAGGTCACACTTCAGAGGAAGAGGCAAAGGCAAAATTGGAAGGAACAATCTAGATCAAAGTGAACACAGTAATCACAACTACAACAATAGAGGACGTGGCAACAATCACTTCCAGCAAAGTTCACAGAGGTTTGATAAATCTAATATTCAATGCTATTATTGAAAAAAAATTGACATTATGCAAGTGACTGCAGAAGGAAACAAGGATATGTGGACAAGCAGAATGTTAATTACACAGGTGAATCTAGTTCTAATCCTAGAAGCTTATTTCTTACTTGTAATGTTACTCAAGAAAAAGTTAGAGATATTTGGTTCTTAGATAGTGGTTGCAGTAATCATATGACAGGGAATAAAGAATTTTTTGCTAGTCTTGATGATTCTGTAAAATTTGAAGTGAAATTAGGAAATGATATCAAAGTGGATGTAATGGGTAAAGGTGTAATAAATGTTTTGGAAAAGAATGGTGAAAGAAGGTTTATACCTGATGTTTATTTTGTACCTAGACTAAAGCATAATCTTATGAGTATTAGACAGTTAGTACAGAAAGGTTACAGAGTATCTTTTATGGATAATGTTTACACAATATTGGACAAGTTTCCAAGTGACAGGTTGATAGGAAAAGTGGAGATGACCAAGAATCAGATGTTCCCTCTTCGAATTCATTGCATCCAAGGAGAAGAGGAAGCCCACTTCAAATCCATACAGCTAGACCAATCATGGCTATGGCACTTAAGGTATGGACATTTACATTTTGGAGGTTTGAATTTGTTACAAAAGAAAAATATGGTGAAGGGTTTACCACCAATAGAAAATCCAGGAAGTTCATATGACAGTTGTATTCTAACAAAACAACATAGAGAGAGCTTTCCAGTAGGAGCCTCATATAGAGCAAAGGTAATATTGGAGTTAGTCCATAGTGATTTATGTGGACCAATGCAAACTCCATCATTTGGAGTTAGTACTTATTTTCTAACCTTCATTGATGACTTTAGCAGAAAGACGTGGATATATTTTCTCAAAAATAAGTCTGAAGCCTTTGGAAAGTTTTAAAAATTCAAGGTAATGGTTGAAAAGCAGAGTGGCCATTACATCAAGGTACTTAGATCAGATAGAGGAGGTGAATATATGTCTAATTAATTTCAAGATTTTTGCAGATATCATGGCATCAAAAAGCAATTGACTACAAGGTACACACCACAGCAGAATGGTGTAGCAAAAAGAAAGAATAGAACAATCATGGAAATGGCTAGAAGCATGTTGAAGGCAAAACACTTGTCAAATGAATATTGGGTAGAAGTAGTAGCATGTACAGTATATATTTTGAATAGAAGCCCAACAAAGAGTGTCAGAGATCAAATTCTACAAGAAGCGTGGAGTGGTAAGAAACATAATGTACATCATTTCAGAATTTTTGGTTGTGTTGCATAGTGTCTTATAGCATCTAAATTGAGAAGAAAGCTTGATGATAGAGGTGAGAAATGAATTTTTATTGGCTATAGTGAAGAATCAAAGGCTTATAAGTTGTATAACCCCATTTCAAAGCAAGTGATTATTAGCAGAGATGTTGAATTTAAGGAAGAAGAAGCATGGGATGGTAGCACCATCACAATTGGAGCACCAATTCCCCAAAATGAAGAAGAATCTGAAGAACAAAATTTGCAAGGTGATCAATCCTGTCCACAAGCAAGAACAAGCACTTCAATAAGAACACCTAGGAGGTTTGAACAAGGTGAATCATCTGGACATGCATGTCATCCTACTCCTAATTCACAAGTGATGAATCAGATCCAACTCTTGTTACTATAAGATCAAGATTGAAAGGTAAAAAAATGAGAAACATGAATGAGATTTATA
Organism: Torreya grandis; assembly: GCA_037957365.1. Lineage (NCBI taxonomy): Eukaryota > Viridiplantae > Streptophyta > Pinopsida > Cupressales > Taxaceae > Torreya > Torreya grandis. The sequence goes on along the minus strand of JARHVA010000512.1, from coordinate 284,343 downwards.
ATCAAGAAGAAGAGAAATTAGATTTGGTTTCAAATTTTTCTCTTTTCACTCATGATCTTATGTATTATGAAGAACCAGTTAATGAGGAACATTGGATAAAAGCAATGGATGAAGAAATGAATGCCATTGAAAGAAATCAGACATGGGATCTAAATAATCTACCTGAAGGTAAGGATTGTATAGGATTCAAATGGTTTTATAAGACCAAATTTGATGCAAATGGAAATCTTGAAAACACAAGGCAAGGTTAGTAGCAAAAGGTTTTGCACAAGAACATGGAATTGACTATAATGAAACATTTGCTCCAGTTGGTAGACTTGATACTGTTAGAATGGTTTTATCAATAGCTACTCAAAATAATTGGTATGTATATCAAATGGATGTCAAATCAGCTTTCTTGAATGGTTTTCTAGATGAAGAAGTGTATGTGAAATAGCCCACAGGTTATGAATTGCAAGGACATGAAGAAAAAGTCTACAGATTGAAGAAGGTCCTTTATGGTCTCAAGCAAGCACCAAGAGCATGGTATAGCAGGATTCATTCATATATGATAAACAATGGATTCAGCAGAAGCAATAGTGAGCCTACTTTGTACACAAAAATCAATAAAGAAGGTCAGATTTTGATTGTGTGTTTGTATGTTGATGATTTAATTTTCACTATAAATTTGTTTGTAGACACATTTAAATCAGCAATGAAGAAAGAATTTGAAATGATATATTTGGGATTAATGAATTATTTTTTGGGTATAGAAGTTGTACAATCAGATAAAGGAATATTTATTTGTCAAACTAAATATGCAAAGGATGTGTTAAGGAGATTTAAGATGCTAAATTGTAAACCAGCACCTACAATAGTTGCTACAGGGACCAAACTTAGCAAAGAAGACCAAGGGTCTAATGTTGATTCTACGACATTCAAAAGACTAGTTGGCAGTTTGATGTATCTTACAGCTACAAGACTAGACATCATGTATGGGATCAGTTTAATTTCTAGATTCATGCAGTCACTGAAAGACTCACATTGGCATGTTGGAAAGAGGATATTGAGATCTGTGGCAGGAACTACAAAATATGGAATTTTATAATCCACAACTAATGATTTTAGTTTGATTGATTTTACTGATAGTGATTTTGTAGGTAGCGTTGATGATAGGAAGAGTACTTCTGGACATGCCTTTCTTTTAGGCACAGGGGTGGTCACATGGGCATCCAAAAAGCAACCTATAGTGACACTTTCATTAGCTGAAGCAGATTATGTAGCAGCCACATCAGCAGCATGTCAAGAAACTTGGATGAGGAGAATATTGAAAGATTTATTACACACACAGAAGGAGTCAACACTAATCTTTTGTGACAACAAATCAGCAATCGCATTATCGAAAAATCATGTTTTTCACAAGAGGAGCAAGAACATTGATACAAGATTTCACTTTATCAGAGACTTAGTGAACAATGGAGAAATCCATCTGGAATTATGTAGATCTGAAGATCAATTGGCAGATATATTCACAAAGGCATTAGCAAAGGAGACCTTTGATTATTTAAGACAAAATTTAGGCATTGTAAATGCTGAAGTTGTTAGTGATAGAAATTAAGGGGGAGTGTTAGAAACTGAAGATGAACTGGAGATAATTTCTCTATCCACAACTTAACTACCAGTTGCACCTCATTTCTCATGCATGCAAGAGTTAACATTTAGTTAGTTAACTGACAGTTAGGAATCAGTTAGTCTAAAGTAGTTAACAGTCAGTTCTTTCAAGCAGTTAGAGGCAGTTAAACAATTAGTTTATTTTCAGTTATTTTTGCCAAGAAAATCTATTTAAAGATGCCTTGGGTGCAACATTGTAAGCAAGGAAAAAGAAGATCAATAAAGAAATATTTTTCAAGATTGCAGTAGCTTTCTGCATTCTGGGTTTGCATTCTTGTTTATTTTGTTGCTCTGTTTTGTCTTTCATATAATATTTAATGAGGAGATTTTAAAATACCTATATAAAAATGAAATTAAATTACCTCAAAAATACAATTAGGTGTATTAGCTTCATAGCTTTCTCTTTTATTTGGAAGTTGTATGTTTAAGATGTGCTGTAATGATTAGAAGTAAATTAGAACCTAAAATAAATTATGATTCATATGCTAAACATTTTCCTTTGTTGGCAGACGTGGACTTCAGCCTAGCAAATAACTAATTCTCTTTGCCACATCTTTCTATACACAGCTGTCCTCTACGTCCACTTTAAAATAATTATTATTTTATTAGCTTGCAGAGGCATCTACGGTTTGTATTTAATGGATTCTCTCTTGTTGTTTGGAGAGACTTCCAGTCTATGTTTTTTGAACTGCTCTGTATTAAGGCAAAAAATTGCAGTGAAGCCCTCCTGATTTGTACACAGCAAGTTTCTATTCTCAAGAGTAACGCAGATCTTTTAAAGTCTGAATAAAATTTAATTTCTATGGTTTCTATCTTTATGTGCATAGTGTATGTTTTATTTGCTGTAGAAAATTATCTATCCGCTCTCTTACAATTTGGTATCAGAGCCAGCAGCTAGCAAACTATTGAAAGAGATGGGTAGATCCAAGGGTGCAGGAGAAACACAGCCAAATTATAGATTAAAAAATATAGATCGTGGAAGGAAAAATTAAATATATCTCTCCAAAGAGCTTGATTGGGAGGCAACCAAAGTCAAGGAAAAGAGCCTTCAACATAGAAGTGCCAACACTTGCAAAATACAAAAGGAAAGAGCCGTGGTTAAAGCTCCGACAAAGAAGCATAAATTGAGGGAGCGTCATTGTAAGTCAAACCTCAGATTCCATATTTATCACAGAATAGAACTAGTAGTTCTTGGATTTCAGCATGTGTATGTATAAAATATAGATCAAGAATTTGTGAAAAATAAAAGACTAAAAACCATAAGGTTCAAACTCTGTTCGCTTGTCTGCAAAAGGGGAGTAATCTGACCGATGTTTTTGTGCGTGGCTGGAGTAGTTTGATCAACATCCCTGAGTCTTCGTCAGCTATACGAAAGTGGTATGAAACCTAGGCACCAATTTTATAAAGGTAGTATGAAACTTGAGTAACAGATAGTCCATGCTCACGCTAGTCCCTAATTTAATGAAATGATGGGAGACTATTCTAAGAATGTAAAATGTAATGATTTCCCCTATATTAAAAATATTAATAATGACAAAGAACCATAGCTTAATTAAAACAAACCAAAGATCATGTTTATCAAAATAAAGCTAAAATAGAGTTTTATAAAAAAGGGAGAAGAGAAACTCTAACAATAGAGAGTAAAAGAAAGGAGTTTCTCTAGAAGCCATCGTAAGAGTAAGTGGTAGCATTTCTCAACCCCAAATATTATTGTTCAATGGCAAAAACTATAACTATTAAAGAATTAAAATGAAAACCATGTTTTGCTCACAAGATGTTTGAAATTTAGTTGAAAATAGGTTCCCTAAACCAACAAACTGACAAACATTTTAAGCCCTCTCACAAGTAGAGAAGGATTTATTGAAGGAAAACAAAAAGGAAGATGGAAAATCACTATTCTTCATTAAGTAAACAATGGAGGAGTCAAAATTTGCAAGGGTTGCAAGTGTCACAAGGTCAAAGCAAGCATGAGTAAAGTTGCAAGCAACATACCAAGGTACAAGAAAAGTTAAAACTACAAAATTACAAATACTTAAAATGGATTTTAAGAATCTTCAAATGAAAGAATCTGAGAGTATAGATTGATTTTTTACACATGTAATGGGCATTGTAAATCAAATAAAGATTCATGGTGAAAGTATGGAAGACCAAATGATTGTAGAAAAAGTATTTAGAAGCTTTTTTCAAGGTTCATTTTAGTTCTAGTATCAATTGAGGAGTCTAAGAATTTAGCTCAAATATCAGTGGATTAATTAATGGGGTCACTTCTATCACATTAGCAAAGGGTAAACCATTCAAAAGGATATTCATTGGAAATGCAATAAAATCTTAGCTTTCAGTGAATAGAATAAAAGGGAGATAAAATTACAAAGATGTACAAGTCATTTTTCACCAAGAGGAGGAAGAATCTACTCAATTTGAAAGCAAAATATCAACACCAAGCTTACACACATTTTTTACAATAACAGGAGGAAGAAGCAACAACCATTTTCGTAGCCATCATCAAGGAGAAATATATGATTAATCTAACATCCAATGTCATCATTGTCAAAGGTTTGGGAACTTTGCATCTAAATATATAAAATGGCAATACGATATGAATAAGTAAAAGGTAAACGTTACAATTAAAATCCATCTCAACACTTATAAACAAAACACAATATTGATAACATATAATATTACACAAGAAAGTTTAAATGAAGTATGGTTCTTAGATTGTGGGTGTAACAATGACATGAGTGGAAGCGAGGAGTTGTTTTGAATAATAGATGATTTGGTAAAATTAGTAATAAAATTGAGAAATGATCACAAAGTATCAGTTATGGGGAAAGGATCAAGTAACATAAGAAAAAAATGGAGAAAATAAACATATCCTTGATGTTTACCATGTTCATGAATTATAACATAATTTTATAAGCATTGGTCAATTGGTGCAAAAATATTATAGAATATACATTGAGAATGGTGAATATGTGATTTTAGATATCAAACCTAGCAATAGGGTTATTTCAAAAGCTAGAATGACAAGGAATAAAATGTTTCCTCTTAAGTTCCAAAGTGAACTATTTTTAGAACCTTAAGAATTGTAAACAATTGTTGAAGCAGTCTTCATGGTTTCATAGAAGAATCTATCTCATTTATGGCACCAATAGAGCCATCTAAAACATCATGTGAGAGTTACATATTAAGAAAGTAACATAGACAAAAGTTTTTAGTTGGAAAATATTATATGGCAAGGCATTCAATTGAAATAGTCCATCCAGATCTTTGTGGACCAATGCAAACATCATCTATAAGTGGAAATCCTTAATTTTTGACACTCATCTGTGATTTCAACCAAAAAAAAAACTTGGGTCTATTTCTTGGAATATAAATCAAATGTCTTTACTATTTTTAAGGATTTTGAGAGAAAAATGGAAAAAAAAAAAAGTGGATATTATATCAAAATATTGAAAGTTGATCAAGGTGGTGAATACATGTCAAATGATTTTATGAACTTTTGCAAGGTAAATAGAATAAGAAAATAAATTACAACAAAATATACACCTCAACAAAATAGTGTTGTTGAAAGAAAGAATAAGACAATTATGGAAATGGCTTGAAGCATGATAAATGGTAAACATTTACCGAAATGAATATTAGGCTAAAGTAGTTGCATGTGCAGTATACATTTTAAATAGGTGTCCAACAAAAGCAATGATAAATAAAATACCATCAAGAGTTTGGAGAAAAAAGAAACCTAGTGTCTCACACTTTAAAGTCTTAGGATATGTATCATACTCTTTGATACCTCAAGAGTTGAGAAAGAAGTTAGATGATAGAGGCAAAAAGTGTATCTTTGTGGGGTATAGTAAACAATTCAAAGCATGTAAACTATACAATTCGATTGCAAAGAAGGTAATAATCAATCATGATGTAGAATTTGTTGAAAAAAACCCCTCAGAAGGGAGCATTAACAAGATAATTATAATTGTAGTTAAAATGCCACATGAAAATGAGATAGTAGAAGATGATACAAAAAATGTTCCTCAAGATCCATAAGTGAATTTTCCTACAATGCCTTCCGAGACACATACCACTCCAAACCTATTTACTCCAGCAAGTAATAATAACATTGAGTCTTCTAATCCAACACTTGCATCATTGAGATCATGCTCAATAAACACTTCAAATAAGACACATAGCCTAAAAGAGATTTATGATGAATCACAAGACACTAAAAATATGGATTTATGTTATGATTTTTTATTTTTAAGACAAGTCGATCCAATTTACTTTGAGGATTCAATTAAAGATAACTATTAGATTGTAGCTATGGATGCAGAAATTCAATCAATTGAAAATAATTAAACTTGAGATCTTGAGGAGGATCCTAAAAGAAATGAGGTAATTGGAGTAAAATAGGTGTATAAAACAAAGTTTAATGTTGATGGAAAAGTTTAGAAATATAAAGCAAGACTTGAATTTAAAATCTTAAGACAACAATAAGGAATAGATTATAATGAAATGTTTTCACATGCGGCAAGATAACACATTGTTAGAATAGTTTTCTCTATTATTTCTCAAAACGATTGGAATGTCTGTCAAATGGACGTCAAATCAACATTCTTGAATGACATTTTAGAAGAGGAAGTTTATATAAAATAGACACTTGATTATGAAGTTTTGGGAGAAGAGCACAAGGTCAACAAGATGAAAAAGGCTTTATATGGATTGAAACAAGCTCATAGAGCTTGGTATAGTAGAATAAATTCTTATTTTGTGAACAATGGGTTTAGCAAGTGTAGAAATGAAGCCACCTTCTATGTCAACCTGAATGATGAAAGATAAATTTTGATAGCATGCTTGTATGTGGATGACTTCATTTTTTTAAAAAAAACTTGGCAATTGAATCAATTAAAATAACTATGAAAGCTGAATTTGATATGACTGATTTATGAATGGTGAGATACTTTCTTGGCATAGAGGTGAATCAATCCAAAAAATTATTTTTATATGTCAATCAAAGTATGCTAATGATTGGTTGAAGAGGTTCAAAATATTTAATGTTAATTCACCTCCTACACCAGTCTCAAAGGGTTTGAAACTTAGCAAGGAAGACAAAAGTTTAATTGTGGATGCAACTTTATTCAAGAGATTAGTGAGCTGCCTCATGTATCTAACCACCATAAGACTAGACATTATGTATGGTGTTAGTCTTATTGCAAGATTCATGAATAATCCCAAAAACATTATTGGAACGCTGCAAAAAAAAATTGTAAGACATATAATTGGTACAATTTTTTTGGGATAATGTATACACCTTTAGATGACTTCAAGTTGATTGGTTATACAGATAATGATTAGGGAGGTAGTACGGATGACAGAGAAAACACTTTAGGGTATATTTGTCATCTTGGATTGGGTGTTATATCTTGAGCATCAAAGAAACAACTAATTACAACACTTTCATCAGTTGAGGTAGAATATGTTGCACCTACGTTAACAAGTAGCTAAAGAGTTTGGATGAGAAGAATACTTTCAAATTTAATGCATACTCAAGAAAAAGCTACAAAGATATACTGTGACAATAACTCTAACTATAGCATTGTTTAAAAATCATTTTTTTCTTAAACACAGCAAACATATTGACACTAAATATAATTTTATTCATGAATTGATAAACAATAGTAATATATAACTTGAGTTTTACAAATCGAAAGAATAACTAGAAGATATATTCACAAAACCTCTTGTAAAGAATGTGTTTAAGCATTTCCAACCAAAAAAAAATAGGCATAGTTCATATACGTGGCTGTGAAGATTAAAGGTGAGTGTTGACGGACGTGGACTCCATCTCAACAAACACCTAATCTTCCCTACCATGTCCTTCTATACACAGCTGTCTTCTACGTCCACTTGCATTTTATAATTGTTATTTTTTACTTAGCTTGGATCTACATATACGGTTTGAACTGCTCTGGTTTGTAAAAGTAATATATATAGATGGACTCTGTTTTTAGTATATGAATATGTCAGCCAATGATTGATGTATTGTGTGTAAAAGATATGCTTTATTCGTTTGGGCTTTCACTTTTAAAATATGAAAGGAGTAAAATCGTAAGCGATTGCCTTCGTATATTATCTTTTTCTATTAATATCGCGCCGTTCAAGATTGGCATTTCTTTGTTATTTTATTCAAGACTGAAAAAATGTTTTAAATATGGGAGTCGTCTCATAAATATGAATGGCTCATAATATTAATTTATAATAAGTCCAAGGTAATACACTTAAGAGTTTCTGTCAATTAACAGATTTCAAAAATGGAAAATAATGAATCTCTATTATATAGAGAGGATCTCGAAGCACTGAAAGCTGTAAATTTTATATTAATGACCGTGTGTTCCCGTTTTGGTAGTGGTGCAAATATATTATATAAAATGTAAAATTCCTACCACGAGTATATGAGCCTGGGTTGTTTTATGTATTTCGTGAACTTGAATTATATGATTTACAGTCCACATTTGATCGCATCCACATTATGCCAGCTATTAAAGTTCATAATAGGCCCTTTTTTTAATTTCTTTTGTTTAAATTTATAAATAAAATTATAATACAATATTAATTATAACCCCCCCGCCCCCCCAAAAAAAATAACATCTCAAAAATTAAGTTATGCAAAAAATATAAAAAGTCAACTAAAAATAAATTGATAAATAATTAAATCCTATCTCCATTATAGGATAATTTTTGTTCTTTCTTATTGAAACTCCATCCAATATTATAGATAACTAATATTTATTGGATTAGCAATAACCATAAAAAATATAGAATAATGTTGAGATTCAAATATTGGTTGATTCTTATAGGTTTCAAAAGTTTCAAATTCATGTGCTCTTTTGATTTTTTTTTTTGAAGTAATATATGTAGATACCATTTGACAAAGGAATCTCTCACATATAGTTTCTAATAAACTTTGAACTTTCCTTCTTCCCTATGCTATCTTTACATTTTTCTGTGTCCTTATTTGGAGAAGAGTGTTTATATGGTTTCCAATATTTAGGTTGAGAAGAATGAGAATTTTTCTTTTTTGGCTTACCTGCATGAGGACATACTCCCTAAAAATGCCCAATTTGGTGGTAAAAATGACATCTAAATGAAATATTTTAATAATCCAAAGTTTCGATCTAATAGAAGTTTTCATGAATTAAAAAGATCCTATTAGAAAATATTTTGCTAAGGTCCACCTCAATACAAACATGGGTATAGCTTTACAACCCTTTCTTAGACCGCTTAAAATCTATCTTGATGAATCTTCGAAATGTGTTACTTATAACTTTACATACTGAAGGATGTCGAAATGAAAGAGGAAGATTTGAGAGCTTCACTCCAACCAACATTTTAAACAATACCATTGTTAAGGGATTTTCTTCAATTTTTACATAGAGATATAAAGTACTTTTATTTTTCTTTCTTCTTTTTGAAAGTTGACATGAAGTTGACATCATTAAACATGAATTTCTTCACATAGAGAAATAAAGATAAATTTATAATATTCTTATATGCATTGCATAGAGAAATATATTTATAATATTCTTTATTCAACATTTTTTTAATGATCTCTTTAAATTGCTACCTTATTTGTTACTATTTTATATATTTTTTCTTTGTTTTTGGTTCTGACATTCATCTTTGGAGTAGAGAAAGTGGCATTCTAATACTTTTCTCTTTAAATGTTCTATTCCGAAGCTTAATTCACCTTGATTCATTGGTGCAACACTATCAAATGAACTATTTATATATTTGGAATACAAGTGAGGAAGATTGGAGAACTCATACGTATGTGATGTTCTTTATACACGACCTCTTACAAATCTACCAAAGATAAAAAGCCCTCTTATTGGTATAGTATCTGTCTATGGACTATAAATAAGAATTTTCTAATTTGTAATGTCCATCAAATATTTTAAGCTCTCCTTTTTCCTCACATGCTTCAAATGATTATCTCTTCAATTTCATATTTTCACTACATACCTCCATCCATTGTTGTAGTCTTAGAGATAAATTTACATTATGCATGAGGACTTATTATTCTACATATTTGAATGTGATAATTTGACCTTTTTGTATGTGATATGCTTATGTATCCTTCAAGTTATAAGGCCTTTCTGAAGATATGATGATGTAGCATTGTATATAATTTAGTGTTGTAATATTAATTAAGTCGTTATTGTAAAAAATGAAATATTAAAGTGGATATAAATAGTTTTCTTTAATGCATTCCTTGTTGTTATAGTCTGTTTTAAGGAGTTTTATTTTTATAAATTTTGAACATTTTTAATAGTGTTTTTATAAACATGAATGTTCATTTGTAATATTATTATTGTTTATGTTAGGATTTTTAAGAATTTCTACATTATAGTAGAAATATATCTGTATATATAATTTCAAGTATCGGAATGAATTATAGAGTGCCTCAAATTCAACAAAAAGATTTCATGTAAATTAATTCTAATTTCTTATTTTATCTATCTAATAATCTAACAGAATCACATCTATAATAAAGTGTCTATCCATTCCATTTTCCAAGAGAAACTTGTTGAAAATGAAAATTGAATGTACATTTTAATGTGTAACTTTCCTTTTTGGGCCTCCCATTTATGTTGTGTAGTACTGAATATTCTTCAAAATTGGCCTTGGAATGTGGGATATAACTCTTCCCAGCTTCAGCAGTTTCTAAAGCCTCTATAATATTGACACAATTAGGTTTTCGTTGAGATGTGGCTATGTCAAGTGCAGTCTGATCATCGTTGCTTAATGCATTTACTTTTACACCACGGAACAATAGCAGATACTCAACAAGCTGCACCAGCAACAAAACAAATCTCAATTTAATTATCTCTGATTTTTGTTTAATAATTCCGATATGTTTTTAGGGTTATTAGGACTCAGCTCGATCATAATTTGCATACTTACCATTGAGCGACAAGGAATATGATGAATCCATTGAGACTTCTAAATCAACCAATAAATTAAATATAAAAAGGGTCATCGCAAAAAGGACAAAAGAAAAAATCAATGTGTGACAACATCCCATTTAAGATAATGAAGAGTTAGGTAGGGCAAACCCTTTTAAAAGTAATGAAAATGAAGTTATACTTGGCACAAGGAGGAACAACCATAACCATACCAACCATACAGTAATGTATCGGAGAGTGTCACTAATTCAAAAAACAAATAAAAAATAAACATATATTACATAATGAAAACACAAATACAATTTTTCTTTAGAATTATGTTAACATCTACAGGGAATCACATAAGGGAAAACAAAAACACACAATAAATTTTAAATCTATAATATTTATACGAAAAAGAAATTGAAATTAAAATTGTTATTAATGTGTAAAAGTCAAGTTATATGCATAAACTAAAAGAAAGCACCTACCCTACCTCTAAAACAAAAAAATAGTTAAACCAAAAAATAGTGAAACAAGAAAAAGACTAAATAAGCACTAATAAATTGACATTAAATCTAAGTCACTAATTATTATAAAAACAAATTCATCCAATATGGAATTCGAAACATTAACATCGCATATATTGTATAAACAAATGCATGAGTAGAGAAGAAAATAATGCATATACAACCTGGGGATTGACTCCATTAATAGCTGCCAAATGTAACACAGCCAGAAATCTCACGGTTGCAGCTCACCAATAATGCAGCATTTTCTTCTTTTCTATCAAATAGAAGCTTCTGCACTACCTCGAATCTATTATACTCCGCGGCATAATGTAGGACATTTTTATAGTCTTCACTAACAATTTCCACACAGCTTGGAATTGACAATAAAAATTCGTCTATTATATCCAAACGTCCCAAAACCACTGCCACATGAACAGGGCACCTTCCAAACCCATCCCTCCCTTCCATTAACTTATCCCACATTGGAGATTTTAGGATTTCACGTACAATGCAAACATGCCCTCAATGGACAGCTCTATGGAGAGGATTTTCATCTGGAAGACTCGAGAGAATTTTGAAAGCGGGACCCCATAAAGCTTCCAAAATCCCATTGGTCTTGGAAAGTAATAACTTCGTTGCATGTTGCGATATCCCATCGTTCTTGGCAAGTAACATCTTCACTACATCTGCATTAGATTCATTGAAAGTTTATAGTTCATACAAGCATATAAATCAGTGTTGAGCCTCACCCTATGTCAGTATTAATTTAAAATGGTTATTGAAGGAAATTTAGGTTTATATGCTTTGAAAATGCAATCCTTATATACTTCGGGAAAACTAATTTATATTGATGAGTTAATAAACAAACCCCAGAGTCGTTTTTGCAAGTGGATTAGGCGACAATGAGTATAGATGGAGCTTCTATTAACAACAGCTACCTAATATTTTGGAGTATCCAAGAAGTTACATGGTTTTAGAAGAACATGATTTTTAGAAAAAACAAACAAACTAGGTTATTTATTATTAAAACATTGCATTTTTTTCCAAAAATCATCAGAGGATTCTGAATTAAAACTTTAATTACATAGTTTTGTTAGACCATCCCTGAAACGGTCAGGTCGCCAGCTCAATTCCTCAAAGAGCCTGGCGCAGGGTGTATTGTTGTTGTTTTTTAGATTTTTTTCATCAACAATTATGATGGGGTTTCAATAATTATTTTGATTTTTCTTAATGGTGAGAGGTTATTGTTCTTTCTTTGAAATGAATTAAAATATATTAATACTTTATTTTATTATAATATTATAAATATATAATTATCGTATTTTTTTAAAAAAAATTGAAAAGTGTAATTTTATTGATAATTTTTTTATAATATAACATTAGTTTTACAAAAAAAATTGGTGGAAGAGTCACCCCTAAAAACTAACCCCACATCAAACTATATAAACCAACAATACAAAAAGAACAACCTAGTATTCCACTTTTTCTTTTGAACCACAGTCCAATCCTTTGAAAAACAAATATCTATCAGACTAGAAATAACCAAAGGAAGCACAAGATTATGTTGAGGTTCAAACATAGATTAATCTTTATTAGATTCAGAAGTTTTAGATTGATGTGATCACTGGATTCATCTTTTGTTGTATTACTTACAAATGTCGTTTGGCAAAAAACAATTATCATAGTGAATTCTCTAATAAACTCCTATCCTTCTTTCTACCCTGTGCTATCTTTAGAATTTTTTGTGCTTGTTTGGAAACGTGTACTTATATGATTGCCAGCTTTTAAGATGAGAAGACAGATCATCTTTCTTTTTTGATTTACTTGTATAAGAATAGACCAGTTGGAGAAAACTAGTTTGATGATAGAAATGACATTTAAAGTCAATATTTTCATAATCTAAAGTTTGAATCTGAAAGAAATTTTCATATTTCAAATAAATTCTATCTGGAAATCTTTTATAATTAAGTTTTTTTTTTTTTTTTTTGTTTTTTAAAAACAAAATCTGACCTTTTTTAGTTTAAAATTCCAGATCAACATCATATATTGATTATCAATTGTTGAAAAAATTACTTGACTGTCACATTTTATAGCTGATATCTGAAACTTTAATTCAGAAAAAAAATAATGGAAAAATTTTAGTTCACAGAAAAAATTAATGGAAAAGATTTAATAGAAAAAAGGGCAAACATAAATTACCCAGATACCCTCCATAAGCAGCCACATGAAGACCTGTTTGACGATTTTTGGTTGGCCAATTAATACGATAATATGGCGTGGCGTCCACGAAAAGCTTGGCTGCTTCCACGTGACCATACTGGCAAGCTATTAACAAAGGCGTCTCTCCGAAGTGATTATGTTTGGCAGCACAACTCTTATTACGGCCGAGCAGAATCCTCACTATTTCCAGATTCCCTTCATTGGCAGCTTCATGCAAAGCTGTATTTCCATACATATTTCTTCTTCCACACATACCCTTCACATTATCAACAAACTACTCAACAATATTGAAATGGCCTTCCCCTGCAGCGATGTGTAGAGCAGTGTTTCCGCTTAATGTCGATCCCTGCAAAACACGTGGGTGCAGGTTTTTAAACGCATCCAGGTCACCATTTTGAAAAGCAAGGAAACATTCCCGATTCATCCTCTAGCTTTTCTCTATGTGGCTCTCTCCCGCTTGGACAAAACCAGATGTTTCCATTTCCATTATATCTATTTTTAATTGCATTCCATGTCTTTTTCCACGTCTTTTTCCTTTAGTTAATACCAAGTCGCGTTATTCATTTTTAAATGTGAAAGACTTCTCATTTATTAGTATTTTAGAATACAGGTACACCTCCGAAACCATCGACCTTTGATTTTCCGCAACCATGTTGGATATGTTAGATGAGTTAGCTTTAAGCCCAGGAAACCTTAATTTAATAACACCGGCTTTTAATAATTTCCAATTGTTATTATAAACTAATCGTATTCATATATTTATGATGATAGGCGTGCGTGTTGAAATGAGTTTTCTATTTTGTATTCAATAAATAATCTACAATTGATATTAGAGGATGAAAACAATTACATTCTTTTGTTTTTGGTGTGTAGTATATATTTGTAGAACTGCTTAAAATATGATCAACAATGTTATGTTGTTTAAAGGTGAAACAGTGGTAAATATAGAAAGATGAAAGGTCAATAAAGTTGATTAATGATAAAGGTAACTTTTTTGTCAATGTTATATATGTTATGCAAATATTTATGTATTTATGTTAGATGTCATTAAATTTATTTGACAAAGTTTTAATGTATATATAAAGATATAAAGGTTTGCTTGATGATTTATTAATTCAAAAATAATTGTGGCATTAATAACATATTGAAAAAATCGAAGAGAGCAAGTTTGATTGAGGATTTCAAAATGAGAAAACTTTTAGCTCTATTTTATAGTTTTAGAGACAATATTTTGTGACAAATAGTCAGACAATTTTCAGATGGGGCTAACATCAAATTAAATTAGGATCTATAAATATTTGTATGTCCTCAGAATAACACAAATGAACTAGTTGTGTTTACATTGATTTTATGTTATTGTGTTGTTTGATAGCATGTAATCTTTGGCTTTCTGTAAAGAGAACTGTATTATTGTCTTTTCTAGTTCCCTAAAATTAAATGACTCTACGAGTTGTTCGTTTGTGCCTACCTAATACATACCCAATCTAGGGGTTCACTGTCATGATTTCATTTCTACCAAAGCCCTATCTTATTGTTCTCATGGTACCCTACATTTTGAAATCTCTCCAAATTGTCATCGAGATCTTTCGAGATAAAGAAATCCTGCTAGTTTAGTTTTAAGTACTTATAGGACAAAACTCATTTTTTGGTTTTTGCATTAGGTTGTGAGGCCATTATTTTCAAAGCCATGTCTTATCATTCTCATGCTACACTGCATTTTCAAATCCCTCCAAATTGTCACCAAGTTATTTTTGCATAGACAAGGCTTCTCAATTTAAATTTTAATCATTTAGGAAACAAATAATACAATGGCCTTTGGATTCTTGTGAAGCCCTCCATAAGGGTGTGAAGCCATTTTTTAATATTTTTGAATGACTATATAAGGTGTTTGCAGATCTTTGTGCCTACTTAGTCCATTATTAGTCCAGGGAAGTCATTTCTTCATCTCAAACATTTCCATATAAGTTTTCAAGGTTGTGATTTTGTTTCAATCAAAGCTTTGTCATAATGTTCTAATGTTGACTTCTGTTTTTTAATCTCTCCAAACTTTAATTGAATTTTTTTCAAAGAAAATAATCTTATTAATTTAATTTTAAATATTTAAAAAATAGAATTCATACATTAACTTTTACATTCTAATGAAACCCGTTTTACTAATCCTTTATATATAAGTATAAGATATAGAAAAAGAATTGATTATTGAAATGAAATATTATATTTAATAAGGAAACTTTAAAATACTTATATAAAAATACATATTAAATTAGTTAAAAAAAAGGATTAGGTACATTAGTTTCATAGGATTCTCATTTATTGAGAATTTGTATGTTTAAGATGCACTTTTATTATTAGAAGTAAATTAGAACGTAAAACAAATTATAATTCATACGCTACACATTTTTTCCTTTTATAGTAAAAGTACTGATTTTATGCATCGCTTATAACCAAAATGTTATTCTATAGGAATGAATATGTCAGCCAATGATTGAAGAAATATGGGTGTAAGATATGCTTCTTCGTTTGGGCTGCACTTATAATATATGACGATTAAATTTGTAAGCGATTGATCTTCTTCAATATCGCAAAGTTAAATATTGGCATTTCTTTGCTATTTTGTTCACGACTGGAAAAATGTTTCAAATATGGGAGTCGCCTGATAAATAATGAATGGCTCATAATATTAATTTATGATAAGTCCAAGGTCATACACTGGATATTCTGTCAATTAACAGATTTCAAAAATGGAAAATACTGTATATCTAACATGTATAGAGGATCTCGAACCACTGAAATCTGTATGTTTTATATTAATGACCGTGTGCTCCCCTTTTGGTAGTGATGCAAATATATTATATAGAATGTAAACCATCTACCACGAGTTAATGAGCCTGGGTTGTTTTATATATTTCGTGGACTTTGAAATTATATAATTTAAAATCCACATTTGATCGCATCGACAGTATGCAAGCCCTCCAAATTCATAATAGTCCCTTTCCTCAATTTCTAATCGGATGCAAAATGCTTTTATTTTTCTTTTTTCTTCTCGGGAGTTGACATGGGTTACACAGAGAAATAAAGAGCTATTTATAATATTCTTTTTTCAAAATATTTTCTTTTTCTAATCTCTTTAAATTGTTATTTTATTTCTTTCTATCTTGTACTTATTTTCTTTGGTTTTTACATTTGTTTTTAGAATAAAAGAAGTGACTTGTGATATGTTTCTCTTTATGCCTACTCATATATGTTTAAAGATGGTTTTTTTTTGTTGTTGTTGTTGTTGTTGTTGTTGTTGTTGTTGTTGTTGTTGTTGTTGTGTTTGTTTTGCAAATAGAAAATTATAAACACTATTTTAATTGATTGGAGAAAATTGAAGATTTTTTCAAACATGACATTTATTAAAATTCAAGAAAAAAATAATGAAGAATTGTGAGAAAAAATATTATATTTTTATTGATTTTTATATAAAGATTTTTTTTATTTTTTAATTTTTTTCCCCCTAAAAGAGATTTATGCCATATTTTAATTTCAAATTTAATTTATATTAGACCTATAAGGATGGATAGACTATTTTCCCATTATTATATTTATTAAATATGAAAAATATAAAGATTTTAAATGGTGATGATGACTATGTTTTATTGTAAATATGTATTTTATTTCTATTCAAAATTTTCTTGTGCATACCTTGCTATCACTATTAATTATTTATTTTTAGTTCAAACATAGATATGTAGTATTGTTGAAATATATAAATGGTATAAACTCTTTGGTTTAATAATGTTAAATTGTTTTGAGCATTCTTAGCAAAGTGACTCTAGAATTTGAGTAAGATAAGAAAATATCATATGACATCGTCTCTTTTTACGTATATAAAAGAGTGTTGTACCATATTAAAAAAGCTGCTTGAATAATTAATGTTGTGTTTTATCTGTGTAACATTTTTTTGTGCTCCAAATCGTTATGCATGTTAATGCAAAGATAAAGTTTCTAATAAATAGCAAAATTATTTTTGATATTTTATTTATTTGTATTGAGTAATTATTTCAATGTATAGGATAAATTAATTCCTTTGACATGTGTTGACCTGAGGTGCTAGTATTGGAGTTTTAATTATGATCAGAATGTGCATTTAGATTTTAAAAAAACATATTAAATTTATTGATATATGATTACATTCTTCTTTGATCATCTGATCCTATATTTATTGAAAGCATTTCATTTCAGTAATAGTTAGTGTGATTGCATATTTTACTAAAGAACTAATATCAAGATTCAAATGTTTACACATCAGCTAGCTTGGGTTTATGCATACTTAAATGCATTTAGAGAAGATGTAGTTAATAATTAATATTTTTAAATTATAAAATGAAATATTTAGTTCAAAATTCATTTCTTTTATTTTGTTGTCCATTTCACATTATATATTGGATACTTTTTAACTATATAAATTGGCATATTTATGTTTTTTATATGTACAATATGGTTACAGTTAACCTATTTATGTTTCCTCTATGTATAATGTACTTAAAACTTGCTTATTTATGTTTCATATATATAATATAATTACTATTGATCTATTTATATTACTAATATTCAGATGACTTAGAATGTAATTTGGTCTAATAGATACTTTAAAACTTATATAATAAGTATTAAAAATAATTAATAAATTTTAAACTCAATTATATTTAAATACAATTAGCCAAATGCATACTAGTTTAAGTAGTCTATTCTCCATTCCACTCCGTTTCGTCTCAATTAAATGTTTGTAATCATTTAGTTATTTACATTTTGGTTTCCCTCGGTACGCTTTTGAGTCATTTTCACTTTGGTCATCCTTATGTATTATTGTATTTTGTGAGTTCACTTTGTGCTTAATGTTTTATGGCACCAACTTGGTAATACAATTTCCTTGTTCATGTACTTTTCCTCCGTAATTTTGCTCCAATTCGGAAGTAGATTCATTTGGTTCCTTCTCATGAATTACAATTTTTTTTTAAAATTAAAAATTATGCCATTTTTAATATTGCTTTCACACTATTCTAGTTAGGAACTAAGCAATTTTTCAAATGGTGATATGCTATGATGATTAGCATGAAACTATTTTGTTCATTAGTTGGTAGTGGGTTTGACATAGAAGATTTTAGGTTTTCTATGCCAGGAACACTTATTTACGCCAATAAATTTTTGTTGCGTTCCATGTCATGCCGAAGTCTCCTAATATGTTTTTGAACATTTATAAATTTTAGACTTCAGAATCACAAATTACATTAGGATTTCACATAATTTAATTAAGAATCTTAAAGGTAGTATTTTGAGTCATATTTATTTTGTGTTTCAGATTGGACTGTAAGGGTTCCTTTTTATCAACTAAACTATAAGGAAACATACTTATGTATCTATTATGTATATGTGAATTCATTTGTGCATATGGGTTAGCAAGGAAAAAATAGCATAAAGTTTCAATAACTTAGAAAAAAAATTAATAAAATATTTAAAAAAAATTATTATTATTATTATTATTATTATTATTATTATTATTATTATTATTATTATTATTATTATTATTATTATTATTATTATTATTAAAAAAAAAAATTATGTAAACTTAATAAAATATAATTTTGAATAGATTTATATTTTATGAAATATGGTAATAAAGGTGAATCTAAATGTAAATAACAAACTATGATTTTAGCGATTGTAATTGATATAAATAGAAAATATTTAAAGGGAAAATATACTTAACATTTTATTATACAATATAGGCCTTAAACCAACTAGTATTTTATTCTACAATTTATGCCTTAAACCAGCTAAAAGTGTAATAAAGGGAAAAAAACATGATCAAGGTTCCTTCGCATCAGTCTTTAGTTGGGCCTAGATATAATCATTAGATTTTTTGATGAAACTAACAAATATTAACATCTAAAAATTGATAGATTAGTATGGGTGGATTTTTATTATTTATCTCAATATAATATAATGTGCTTATTTTTAAACTATTTCTATGCATGATCTTCAAAAGCTAGTTTGCACACAATTTCATAATCATGCTTAATTATCTTTGAAACCCTAGGTTCACTTTTCAAAGTAGGTTTACGCTGATAAAAATGGGGAAAATATGGTTTGATGTGACCCCAATTACTTCTCAATGAATGGTTGCCTGTTTCTTATAGATCTAATATTGCGAAGATGAAATTTAGACCACATGTTAGGTGTATGTGTGCAATACTACTCCTTCACTGAATGCAACTTATGTTTTATCTTTTAATGCATTGAAAATTATAATTTTGACTTTGATTTAGGTTATTTAGATATGGATAAGACCTAATCCTTATGATTTATGCCTTAATTTGAATCAATAAGGTAGTCCTTTTAAATGTGTAGATGTGTATATTTGTCTTGTTTGATAAATACAAGATAGGGAATAGGCTTATACCTATTGTGTATTTATGTGGCACTCTTTGGTTTATTTCTCATGCCACTAAAATGCAAAAAATATGGGCCCAACCATAATAATTATCTAATTTCAAAAAGTGGTCATTTCTTGGCATGCAATAAATCTGCTAGGGTTGGATGAGTCCAAAGTTCTAGAACATTTTTAGTATGATGGTTATTTTTTGGGAGATAAACATTGACTTAATGATATATAGATAGTCTCAATATTAGTTTTAGAAAGTTAGACACATAATAGGGAATTCTTATAGGTGAATGATAGAAAAATGTGGAGGTATGACCCATGGAAGGCTTGTGAATGTAAGAAAAAGGAGAATAATATTCATGTGTAGAAAAAAGTTATGTAAGTTATAGATAGGTCTTAACTGACATTTCCTATTACTGTATTTTATTATTCATACACTATTGCATGGTTTTAAAACATACTTGTAAGATTTATTTAGAATTCATGGGTAGGTATTGTTAGCCAAACTTTGGTCACCATGAATGGGTGTCATTCAAAAATTTGATGAAATTGATCTTAACTTTGTTGATAGCCATTATGAAGGTCTTATATTGGTCATTAAAGATCTAGTTTTTGAGGTGTTTTTAAGATTCAAGATCCTAAGGATATAAATGATATCTTGGCTAAATATTACACAAAGGTGGAACTTCTTTCAAGATGAATAAAGTGTAACAACAAGACTATTCGGGTCACTATCACTAAACTACCTTAAACCCTAATTATGAGATTATGAATGTTGCAGTGGGTTTGTAGGGTAAGATGGACTAAAAGAGAATTTTAATCTCTCATATAGAGTTTAATATACCTAAAGTAAGTTTTATTAATCCAAATCAAGCACTTTCATACCTCTTTTGCTAAAATTAGCCCTCTCAAGTTATCATACAATCTTTTAATGCCCAAAAGGTTGTCGTTCGAAGCTCAAAACTCCACATTGGCAGTGATATGGCTGTAAGTGGAGGAACTATGAATGGCGGCCTATCGATAGGCCCCAAGGAGGATGGATCTTTGCCTGGGGCGAGCTCTCATGGATAGGAGTTGGTATACATCAGCGAGCGTTTAAAGTTGAGCAAGTTTAACGACTGCCTCTTGCGAAGCCAGGATCACCCTGTACTGGTTATCCCTCCAGAGGTAGTGAGGGAAGATGTGGAGTATTTAACCTCCCATACTTTGATTTGCAAGTTCTTGGGCATTCGAATCCCCCTGTCGGCCTTGGAAGCTTGGATTCGCTGCTCTTGGCAAATAGAAGGGGATTTTGATATTATGTTGGCTGGAAATAGCTATTTTTTGGTGAATTTTTCCTCTGTATCAGATCAGAATCAAATTTTTGTGGGCGGTCCCTACTTCTACAATCGTGTGGGTCTTTTCCTCAAACCCTGGCATGCGAGGTTTAACTCTGCTGAGGAACTTCCAGCCTGTGTGCCTATTTGGGTTCACCTTCCGTGACTTCCTCTGGAATTCTGGTGGGAGGATATCCTGTGCCAGATAGTTGCTATGCTGGGAACACCAACCGCTATTGCACATCAATCACCAGACAAAAAGGTCATCTCTTATGCACGCATTTGTGTTGGCATTGATTTAAATAATCCTTTGCCAGACTCCATGGAGATTTGTATGGGTTCCTCATCCTAGATCTAGCAGATAGACTATGAATCTATTCCTTTCCACTGTTGAATTTGTCATGTATAAAGGCATTTGCATCGCCAATGCCCTCAGGCTTCCAAAGGTAATGGGATAGTTCCTGAATCTTCTACTCCAAAAATAGCATATGCTGGCAAGGGGAATGGTCAACTGGCCCTTTCTGACAATGCAAAAACCTAGCCTGATAGTGTGGTAAAAGGGAAAAATTTTGCAAACAATGCAAGCATGGAACAAGGATCATCTGATCATAATAGCTCTGGCATGGATGGCTTTATACCAGTCTGACATCGAGCGAAAGGCCACGGTCAGAAACCTATGAACGCTGATCGGCAAGTAGATTTGGGTTTCAACCATTTTGAGGCTCTTGATAGTATGGCCATTGAGGATGGCATTCTGATAGAGAATCAGGGCGAAGATCTAGAGTTAGATAAGAAGAGTTCAAGTCTCAATGAGGTACAGGATATGGTGGTTCAACCGATCCTAAGGAATTCTCTTAGGCCGGAGGAGGGGACACTTGAGGCTTCACAAGTCCTGCTAGATAAGGATGTTCATTGGGCAGACTTGGTCAAGGAAGTAGATGCTGGTAGGAAAGAAAAAGGATCTTTCTCAGCTCTTGGCCTAATGCAGAGACCATTCAAGAAATTTTCCTTTACTACTCCCTCCAAAGCTAGGCGCAAGAAGGACCAAGATAGAATCAAACTTATAGGTGATTTATTGGTATAATTAGGGGTTGTTAAGACCTTAGATGAACATTTCCATCACTCTACTCAATGATTGTCTTATCATGGAATGTAAGCGGTTTGAATAGTATCCCCAGGCAAAAAGCTATGTGTAGATTGGTGATTGATCATTCTCTAGATATTCTCTATGTCCAGGAGACCAAACTCTCTATTGATTCATTATTTACTTGTATGCCAAATATCTAGTTTTATGGCCAATGCCAGTGTGTGGGTGCCTTGGGAAGTTCAGGGGGTTTGGCCATGTGTTTGGACCCTAGGAAAATTATGCCACTTCATTGGGTTTCCTGCCTATCAGCTCTTTTAATGGTTGCCTCTTCTCTTGAAACTGGTGAGCTGATTCTGGTTACCAAAGTATATGTGCTTGTTGATCTTGCTGGGCAACTTCAGCTTTGGGAGCATATCCTCTATGTCAGAAATTGTCATCCTTTCCTGCCATGGATTATAGCTGGAGATTTTAATGTGGTGTTGAGCATGGAGGAGAAAAGAGGTGGTTTGACTCGTTTAGGCCCCTCTTTTGACTGTCTTTGCCATAATATTGAATTGCTTCACCTTTTTGATGTTAGACCCTCAAATTGGCTATTCACGTGGAGCAATAGAAGAACAGGGGTGGAGACAGGGGGGACCTTCATATGGAACTGCTATGTATTATTTCCTTAAAAAACTTTAGTATGTTAAAAGAAAGTTGCAGTATTGGAATAGAAACTATTTTGGCAACTTACATTATATGAAGAAGAAGGCTCAAGACCGGTTACATGGAGTAACTAGACAAATAAGGGACTTTAGTTTGTCTGAAGCGCTTCGCTTAGAGGAATCTAGATCTAGAATTACCTTAGCAGAATGGGAACTTTGTGAAGAGATATATTGGAAACAGAAGGCTCGAATTGATTAGCTTCAGGAAGGGGATAAGAACACGGCCTTTTTCCATAACTTTTTGTAGGCACGGAAAAATAGGAACTTTATCTCTTCTCTTGTCACTCAGGATGGGATGCGCCTATCCTCCTCCCAAGCTATAACCAGGGAAGTCATCTGGTTCTATTCAGCTCTCTTTTTAGGTGACCACCGCCAGATGAGGTGGCTGAAAACGCATTTTTGTCTTGCATTCCCCCTGTGGTGACTTTGGAAATGAATGATTTTCTCATGTGGCCAATTGGTATGTTAGAAGTTGAAGAGGTGGTTTTCAGCATGTCTAGAGGCAAAGCCCCAGGGCCCGACGGGTTCCCAGCTGAATTCTTTCAGGACTTCTAGGATATTATTAAGTAGGATCTGATGGATGTTTTGCAAGAATCTTATTCTAGCAAATAAATGCTTAGAGCTTTGAATGCCACATTTCTAGTCCTAATCCTGAAAAAGGAGCAGGCTAATCAGTTGGATTTTTTTAGGCCCATTACGCTTTGCAATGTGGTCTATAAAATCATTACAAAGCTCATTGTGCAACAGCTTAAAGGTTATCTCCCCAAGGTCATCTTAGAGGAACAAGGGGGTTTTGTGGAAGGCAAACAAATTCTGGATAGAGTGGTTATTGCTTTGGAAGCTATTCACTCTATGAGTACATCTCATGAGCGTGCTATGTTTATTAAGCTCGATTTAGCCAAAGCTTATGATAGAGCTAGCTAGATATTTTTGCAAAAAGTTCTTTTGGCATTTGGCTTCAATCAGGATTGGGTTCACTGGGTGTTAAGTTGTGTTACTATGCCTTCCTTCTCGGTCCTTATTGATGGGGAACCTTTCGAGCTTTTTGGTGCTTCTAGACGCCTTCACCAGGGGGATCCGCTCTCTCTATACCTATTTATTATTTTGGCTGAGGGACTTGGATGGCTCTTCAAATTTCATGTTTCTCAAAATGTGTTGCATGGATGGAGATGGGGGAATGGCTTAACCACCTTGACTCACCTCCAGTTTGTTGATGACACAATCCTGGTAGGGAGAGCTCAGATTAGGGAAGTGAAAGCTTTCTGACTCACCCTTGACATTTATCTGGTAGCATCTAGGTAGAAAATTAATGACCATAAGTCCTCTATTTTATTATTCAACACTCCTGAGCCTATTCAGCGAAGAATTGCTACTATTTTGAGGTTTCAGACTCAAACCTCCCGATGATTTATCTAAGAATTCCCATTGTTGTGGGAAGGTAGCCTAGGCTCTTTTGGCAGAATGTGCTTGACAAACTAAGGCAAAAGGTTAGTCATTGGACTCATAGGTGGCTTTTCACAGCTGGTAGAGTGATCCTTCTACAATCGGTAATCCAGGCACTTCCCATATACCACAGTATGATTCAGGCAGCCCCAATGTACTTCCTAAAGGAACTTGATGCTCTTTCTCGATAATTTCTTTGGAGTGGCAACCTTCAGAATACCAAATGGATCCTTATAAACTGAGCTACTTTGTGTCGACCAAAGTAGGAAGGAGGCCTTGACTTGCGCTCGGCTATTTTGTCTAGTCAAGCCCTTGCTGCCAAGCTCTACTGGCGATGGTGTTCCCATCAATCTTCCCTTTGGGCTCGAGTCCTGTCATCCAAGTACTTACTAGGTATTGATCCCCCTAATATCTCTAGGTTTCCTCTTGAGGGAATAGGGTCGATGGTGTGGAGTACTCTCAAGCTTGGAGCTCATCTAGTGAAACGCAGCCTCTTCTGGGTTTGTAATAGTGGTTCGGAGGCCCTCTTCTGGAGTGACTCATGGGATGGAACGCCTCCTCTTTTATCTTCACATCCGCATTTGCATCCTCTTGGTGATTCTTTTCACTCTACTGGTTGGCACACAATGGTGCACTATAAAGAAGCTTTTAACTTCGGCACGACTATTCGATACAGATGGAAAAACTCCTCTGACTGGCCGTCAGGGTGCTCAGAGGAGGACTGGATAGAGTTAGCTCAAATTCTTGCCTCCAGAGGATGTAGTTCCCTATAAGGATAGGATGTCCTAGCCTAAGGAGGAGATGTTACTAGCCAATACTCTGTGTCTTTAGGATACATGGCTTTGACAAAGCGATTCTTTGACGGAGGGCAGTTCTTATGGGGAAAGAATATTTGGAACTGGGTTTCATGGCCCAAGTGTAATTTTTTTCTATGGCTTCTTACTCACAACAGGTGTCTTACTTGGGATAATCTCTGCAAGCGTGGATTTTAGGAGCCGTCTATGTGTGTCTTGTGCCACAGCAGTGAGGAGATTGGGTCTCATCTCTTCTTCTAATGCTTGTATGCCAAGCAGATTTGGCATCTGTGGTGGAATGCTTGGGGATCTCCTTGATGGCATGCTTCTTCATTGGTTGACTTTTGGGGTCAATTGGGCCATTCTCCATCAAAGGCTTCTATTCTTCAAAATGCCTGGTTAGTTGGCCCCTCCTTTATTTTATGGAATATTTGGATTGAAAGGAATAGGAGGATCTTCAGGGGCATCCATCTTGAACTAAGAGCTTTGTGGATGAAAGTCATCATTTTACTGCAAGAAACCCTGCAACTGAAGTGTGGTAGTGATATTGGCCTAGACCCCAAAGCTGCTAGCATCTGCTCCCGACTCTGCCTTGACCCGACCACAGATAGCACTTTTGATTCATGCAGTCTTTTAGTGAAAGGAAATAGGTAGCAAGCGTGACCTGTTAACCAGGTGGGACACTGGACTCCCCCTGTGGATGGGGTCATTTAAATTAATACCAATGGCTCCTCACGAGGGAATCCAAGGGATGTTGGTATCAGTAGAATTGGGCATGATAGCTCTGCGAGTATTTAGTTCCTCTTTTTGATCTATAAAGGCCATCACATGAATAACCTTATGGAAGCCATGGCTATCCTAGAGGCAGTGAAGTGCTGTTGTCAACATGGCTGGTATAACATTATCTATGAATGGGATTCGCAAGTGGTTGTCAATTTGTTGAATAAACAAAATCTTGGTAAGCTGGATTGGCATTTGGATGTAGTTGTTCAGCAGATTCTTCAACTAAGTACTTCTTTGTTTTTTATATCTTTCAAACACATTCCCTGTGAGTGGAATGGTGTAGCGGATTGCCTTGCTAAGTGGGCTTCGGAGAATGGGCCTTTATGGAGCATTACTGATCAACGGATGTTTCCTCTGAGTTTATCTTAGAAACTAGCTCAACTTGTTGACCAGGATAAAGAGTTGTAACTGTTGTTTCACTTTCTTATTTAATAAATTATTACCCCTCTTTAGTTTTTTATAAAAAAAAGCTCAAAATTTCACTAAAGATTTAAATGAGATCTTGAGTATAATAGGAAATATGGAGAAGATTATTAGGATGAAATTCCCAATGTTATTTTTTTCATCAAATCCTACATCTTTATGAATAATGCTTAAGAAAACAAACCACCTCAAAACACTATTTTACCCTAAGATGAGCTTGAGAAGGCCTAAAACTCTACATAGAACTTCCAATAGGAAATTCAAGGGACCAAAATACCTTAGGTAAGATTAAGGACCTATATGCACTCAAACCTTATGTCATTATTTAGGGAATTGGAGACCTCATCTTTATGAATCATTGTTAAGAATGAGAAGAGCCTAAAACCCTTATAAAACCCTAAAAATGTCCCAATGATTATATTTGTCTTCTAAATGGATTCAAATTCATTGATTTGGCTTGAAAATGATCATGATAACATCTTTAGGTTTCATGATCACATGAATGGGCCATTTTTTTGCATGTGCAGGTTGAGATGGTATGACAATAGGCATACAATCACTATTGTGGGCCTAAAAAGTTAGGTTTTTATGGCTATTCATGAAATTTGACTGAGTGAGACCTAGTAGAATCCCACAAAACCATTTATGATCTTTAAAATACAAGGTAAGGTAGAATCCCATTGACTAAAAGAGAATTTTAATATCTCATATAGAGTTGAATATACCTAAAGAAAGTTTTATTAATCCAATTCAAGCACTTTTATACCTCTTTTGCTAAAATTAGCCCTCTCAAGTTCTCACAGTCTTGTAATGCCCAAAAGGCTACCATTCTAAGCTCAAATTTTCATTGAAGATTTGTATGGGATCTTGAGTATAACAAGAAATATGGAGAATATTATTAAGATGAAATTCCCAATTCTATTTTTTAATCAAATCCTACATCTTTATGAATAATGCTTAAGAAAAGAAACCACCTCAAAACACTATTTTGCCCTAACAGGAGCTCGAGAAGGCCTAAAAATCTACATAGAACATCCAAGATGAAATGCAAGGGACTAAAATACCTTAGGTAAAATTAAGGAGCTATATGCACTCAAACCTTGTGTCATTATTTAGGGAATCGGAGGCCTCATCTTTATGAAATATTGTTAAGAATGAGAAGAGCCTAAAACCCTACAAATGTCCCAATGATTATATTTGTTTTCTAGATGGATTAAAATTCATTGATTTGGATTTGAAATGATTAGAATGACTTCTTTAGGTTTCATGATCACTTTAATGGGCCATTTTTTGGCATGTGTACGCTGAGATGGTATGAAAATAGGCCTAGAATCACTATTGTAGGCATAAAAAGGTAGGTTTTGATGGCTTTTCATGAAATATGACTGAGTGAGACCTAGTATAATCCCATCGAACCATTTATGACCTATAAAATAAAATTTAAGATGCTTATAAGGATTCATAAGATGGTTTATAGTGACTATGACATCATTTGGAGGTTTCAAGACACCTAGTGTTGATTAAATATGCCATAAAGGACTCTTGATAGACCTAATTTATATGTATATTAGTATTGGATATGATTTTTAACTTTATTATTGGTGGAATGATTCTATACAAGGTGTTTGAGGGTTGTTCAATTTGTGTTAGTAGTCCTTAAGTAAAGGACTAGGCCTAGGATGGGAAAATAGACTTGTCATTTTTGTCTCCATTTGAACAAAACAAGTTTCTCAATAAAATGTAGGTTCCTATCACAAGGACTATTTCAAATAATTTAGATGTATACCATCTATTGTGGAGTAAAGAATTTTTTTTCTAAAAATAATTTGTGTATATTCCAAATAAATTGGACTATTTCAAACCATTTGGGGATAGATCATTTTGAATACATTAGACTATTTTCAATAATTTGGGCTTATACCCAATAAAGTGGAGAGGAGAAAATTTTATCCAAAAATATGTTTTATATATTCCAAACAAATTGTACTATTTCAAACCATTTTGGCATAGATCATTTTAAATAAATTAGACTATTTTGAATAATTTGGACTTATACCCACTAAAGTGGATTGGATGAAATTTTATCCAAAAATAGTTATTTTATATTCCAAATAAATTAGACTATTTCAAACCATTTGGGCACACATCATTTCGAATAATTTGGACTTATACCCACTAAAAAGGAATGGAAAATAAATTATCCAGGAATATTTTATCTATAAAATAAATTGGACTATTTCAAATTATTTATGAACATATAATTTCAAATAAATTGGACCATTTCAAATAATTTGGATTTATACTTGCTCCACTAAAGTGGAGGGGAGAAAATTTTATCTAAGAATAATTTTTCTATATTCCAAATAAACTTGAGCTATTTCAAACCATTTGGGCATAGATCATTTCGACTAATTTAGACTATTTTGAATATTTTGGACTTATTCTATATTTCAAATAGATTAGACTATTACAAACCATCTTGATAGTTATTATTCTGAATAATTTCAACTATTCAAAATAATTTGTATTATTCTAAACAATTTGGACTTATACCCACTAAAGTGGATGGTGAAATTTTTCTTTAAAACTATTTTTACTATATTCTAAATAACTTGGACTATTTTAAACGATTTAGACATAGATCATCTTGAATAAATTGAACTGTAAATATATGATATTAAATATGATGCTTATTATCATCATTATGACACTGACATCCAAAATGCAAGTCCCAAAAGGGAGAGTAACAAAAACCTATGAATAACCTTAGATGTAAAATAGAAATAAACAACATACTTCACAAAGAGCAATCTATCAAAATGTTACATATCAAAGATGAATTTGGATCAAGTTACTTTCTATGTAGGTCCATGATTTCTAGTTACTTAGCCATTACATTTACCAGTTCTATATACACCACATCCCTACAATGACTACCACCCTATGATTTAGTATTTTTTAGATCTGAAGCACCCACCACACCTTAGCTTGAATAAAAGTTGACCAAATAATGGGATATTGATATGAGGGCATTCGAGTAAAATTTTTTGATGAAGGGGAGTAGAGATTGTAACAATTATATCCATTAATACACAGAAGAGGTAGAAGCATGAATTCCCTCCACCATATCCATGTAATGATCATGCAACTAAACATAATGAGCTTCCATCTCCCAAAAGACACTTAGAAGAACCAAACTGGGACAGTGTGAACCATTTAGCACCTAAAATATAGTCATCCCACCAATGAGGCCACCCCAAAATTCCTTCCATACTAAGGCCTATACCACTCAATGAGATTTTTCCCTATTTTAGACTACTCGATTCAGGTTACTAGCAAAGAATCATGCCACATTTGTATTGGTTTTGTTACATAAGACAACATGAAGGTAATCCTTACCAATAATAATCTGAATTGGCTCCAAAACCTCCACTTTTAAAATCCAAAATATTAGATGGAGTCTACGATCTGAGACACTATCTCAGAAATCCATTTCATAACACTTTACATAGAGCAAAAAAATAGGGTTGATAATGACCAAGATTGACACAATAGAATACATCTTCACAACAGAGGCAATCCATTGAAGGGGCAATCACGAATGATTGAAACAAAGAGAGACAAATCCTAGTAGTTCATCACTTAGAATGAGTTACCACCTATCATGAAAAAACACTTTGTACCCAAGGGATTAATGTATAACCATGTTAGAAGTGAAAAACCATTTACCCATATTGAATCTCTAATATGCCCAAAATTGAATGCAATAAGTCTAACAAAGTTTTATAAAGTCATATCAATCATTATAAGTGATGTCAAAGGTCCACCAAATTTTTTCCTAGCCACTGATCATATGCATTATCCATTACTACATCAGTCAATTGGTCCATCCCCCAATTCATAAGGAAATCTTCTTGTTTATTAGCTTCCCTGAAGCAATGTGATGTTAACTAATATTATGTTTCAACTAGGAGAGGCCAAATCAGGTGGAGGATGTTTTTGAGTTTCTAAGCCTTAGCATGTTGATTATGAATCACCTTCACTATAAGATTAGAATCTCATTTAACTATCAAGTATACGATTCTACATTATCTTACAAGTTGTATGTCTAGTATAGTTTCCTAGGATTTAACTTCATTGTTGGTTATATCTGGGATGTTCCCTCATGTGGTATGAGTGAGAGAACCAGATCAATCCCCAATACTGCATCCCACTCTTAAGGATATTAGATTTCCCCATATTGCTTCATAAAAATTTAATTTAAAGAATCCAGTAGGTGGACTCCAAGGAGACCTAACATGCAAATGAGATAAACCACTATATATTATTAACCCATTAAGGAGGCATCATCTAACAAATTTAATGAGGGAGAGACTTGAGAATTATTTGATGTTAATTGGGAAGATCTTCATGAGCAGGTTTCAATTTATTAATGGATCAAGTTAGGTAATTTCAAGTTAATAAAATGGAGTATCCATTTCCAAGGGGATTATCTTTCAAAGTTGGACTTGATTCAATACTTTCAAGGTCTCTTCAACTATAAATCAAATTACATGAAATGAGACCAAAGTATCACTACATTAAAATCCATAAATTTTTTAAAAATGGATTACATTTGAAATAATTTAAATTTGATTTGTATGAAATTGATGATAGTGTTACTAAAATTATAGTTTATAATCAATAAATACACTTGAGAAAATCATATGGTGAAGTTACATCCTTCTAAATAGTGTTTCACATTTGATCGCATAGATTTTTTAGTTTCTCCTAAGAATATGATGATAGTTGTTGTTTTTATTATCCAATCTTTTTCATCTTTCTGACTTCTATTTACACTACATCTACTTTTGGTAAGATAACTCATTTTCAATTTTTGTTTTGTAACATATTTTTGAGAATCACAATCAATGAACACCATGTTGGCAATTAAAAATCATCTCCAAAGGTCCCTTTAAAAATAACTTCATCCAATTTATCTATATTTATATGGAATGTCTTAGAATACTTTTTCCCCCATACACACATGGAAGTTGAACTTGTGTAATCCATGGCTTAAAGGAGTAGCCTCAAATGATTATCCTCAATCATTGACCAAAGGCCAACATGAGTGAAAGACTATAGTTACACCTTCAAATTTTCTTTGTAATGATCTCGAATGTAGTATGACATATTTCCCATCAAATAATCTTCTTATCTTCCTGTAACATTCCATTTCATATTTTTTTTTGTGCATAAAAAATAACAATTCATCCAACCACAAAATCAATAGTTTTTTAGAATTTAGTTTTAACTCCTCAATTTAAACATCTACAATTTACTAAAAAGGTAGGAAATCATTTGTTAATAATATTATATTATAAGAAATATAACATGGATTTTTTTCAATAAAATGTTTTACATGTTATATTAATCATTGATGCACTTTTGATTTGCATTTTATATTGTAACATATAAACATATTTCATTTCATTTGATGCATTTTTTATGTGTATTTCCTTAAATATTAGAAAGATTTATATAAACATATAAAAATATATATATACATGCTTAGTCATATGTGACTATACACATTAAACACATATCTACAGTTTCTATTCCAAGTTTTATAACATACATATGCATATACATGTTTATAATGAAGCCTCATAACTTGAACATAACAGATGTTTCTTATGCATTTGTTAAAATAGACTGATTACTTATATAATCTATTTATGGCATTTAACACACACACACACACGCGCGCACACATGCACGCGCGCACACATGCACTCGCAAGCGCACGCACACGCACGCGCATGCACACACACACACACACATGTACATATATTTATCTATGACTTTTTTCAGCATTGAGGCTTTGAAATAATGATCATGTATACTCTAAAGATAATTTATTGTCTTCAAGACATATTATATCACATATGGAGTTATTTTAAATGGGGTGAATTCAAAATTTTAAAAACATTTAAATGGGTAAATACAACCACATTCAAGTTGACACAGTAATAAAATTAACCCACACTTACAAATTCCAAGATGATGCACCATATTTTATTATATTTTACCCTCTCCTATCGATAAATAAAAATTCAATTGTAATGTGTTTAAATAAATGATTTATATATTCTAGTATATTAAATTATATAATTACACATTCAATAAAAGGGTTTTTTCACCTTTTTGTCTTTTTGTAGTTTGTCCAATTGCACTATTTTGTTTGACCTTTTCTTCTTTATACCCTAAAAGGAATTATGTAATGTAGTAACTAAAAATTATAATTATCATTTAATTTGATATTTGTATTTTTTAAAAGTGTTTTACTATAGATTTTTACCTTGTGTTGTTTTCTTGGAGACTTCAAGCTATAGAGTTGTGTCTTGGGTTTTTTGTTTTGAGACACTGAGTTGTAGAGTTGTGTTGTGAATTGTTTTAATTAAGACATAAATATACAAAACCAAAAAAATAGTTTGTTAGTATTATAAATAATTGATAAATTAAAAAATTATAATTTTAAAAATATGCATGATATTATCTTACCTTCTTCATCTTGAAAATTTTCATGTTTTTTTAATTTGATATTCCATTATTATTGTTTCTTTACTTTCATTTGATGCCATATTTGATACACACCAAAATATTACTAATATGTTAGATTTGATAAATAAAGCATACGCACTAAAATATTGTTAAGATGTTTTATTTGAAAACTAAAGCACGATTATAAAATAAATTCAAAATGTTATGTGCCTTGTAGTGATTAATGTGATTGTTCTAGTATTGGTTGCCATGAAAGTGTCAAACATTTTTGAAATTCAACATAAAAAATTGTTTTTCTTTAGTTTCTATAATGCAAGATAAATTCGTTTGCACTTACATACAGTCATGCACTAATCCAACTCATTTACCCCTATCACTTCACATGTGTCTGAATCTTTAAAATTAGAGATAAGTCTCTCCCCAAAAAACTTATCTATTTCATTTTTGAATGGCCTTCCTATTTTATGTGAACCAATCAATTGAAATGTTGGTATGTCTTTATTTATGTCAATACCTTTCACTAATTTAAATTTTGTGAATGGAGGATAAAATATTCCAGCTAAAAATTAGTGGAAACTTCAAAAAAATCTATACTTGTAATATGAGTCCAATTAAATCCATCACTATTTTTACCCCAAATAATGACACCCATATTTTGCATAAAATATAAAGGACAATTACACAACTTTTTAATAGAGTTATAAATGCTTGAGAAATGGTCAAATTTGTGAATGATGAATAAATTGAAATCCCTAAAAATAACTTTATCAATCAATACATAAAGAAATAGGTGAAGATGTTATTCATTAAAATCTTCAATGACATTCAAAATATAAATAATTATCAAATCAACATTCACACCAACAATGAACATTTCATTGAAATCTTATAAAATAAATGGTTAACTACATGGGGGGTTTTAATGGTAGTTAAAAATTTATGTATTTATCCTAGGAAGCTGACCTTCATCACTAT
This sequence comes from Torreya grandis, assembly GCA_037957365.1. Lineage (NCBI taxonomy): Eukaryota > Viridiplantae > Streptophyta > Pinopsida > Cupressales > Taxaceae > Torreya > Torreya grandis. The sequence continues at coordinate 250,533 of JARHVA010000512.1, read as the reverse complement.
CTAGATATTTTTTCAATGTGCTTATTGAATTTGGAGATAATATTTCCTAACTTTTTAAAAAAAATTAAAATACTTTCATTTAAGACACACAAATCTTCTAACTTTTTGACAAAAATTCTATAATGCTTCATTAATTCTTTAGGTGTGATTTTTTTATGATATAAGTGTCAGATCATGATTGGTGAAATAATCTATAATTTTTTATAATGTTACTTTCCATCTTCACTTTTTCTCATGAAGTGTCCATGTTGTTGCACCTAGGGGTTTTCAAGAAGGAAATAGACCCCTTTTCCAATAAATATGCATTTGTCTAAAATACATTGAATATTTCTTAGTACAATTATACCAATTAGATTTAAATCTTGTTTATCTAAACCTGGTAAAGTACCACTTTAAAAAAGATCAAATACCTTACCAAAACAATCCCAAACAACTTGTTCCATGAAAAAAGGTTTTTTTCTCTTTTGCATTTGTTGTGCTGAGTAGTTCATTTGTGTGAACAAGTGTATATCTTTTTCATGTATTTATTCTATCTTTTTTTTGCCTATTTCAAGATTTTTCCAATCTCTTAGTTGGATGATGTCATGTGCAGATCAAACTCTTTTCATAAATGAAGCCTTATAAATTGCTTAATTTGTTTCATTATATTGGTTACATATTTTATAATCAATAAGGAATGGAGCAACTATTTTTAGAAATATTTTTCTTCTAAAAGAACATTTGTTTCTCAATTATAGTGAATTGTATTCCTTGTCTAAAAAAATTCTCTATTGTGTGGTAATTGTGTGTTGGCCATCTACAATTTTGAACTTTATAGTTTTTTATCCATCATATCTTCAAGGACATATTTTGATTGAATAATACATTGAAGGTTATTTGGATTAAAATAAATTAATAAAGAACATTTCCTTGGAATCTCATTATGTTTTATGAATGAATGAATTATATCATTCACCCCTATTTCATTCATATTTTTTATTTTGATATTAGCATCCCTCGATTCACAAAACTCTACAAGAATGTTCAAGGTGTAATTACCAGAGGAAATATACCATATAGAGAATTCACTATGTGTCTGATTATAACTTTATGCCAACAAAAGTGTATCAATATTTTATTTGATCATATATTTTTCCATTGATGTGAATAATTGCGTAGCATTTTTCAAATTTGCATACAAATATGTTGCCCTTTCTTGTCTTGTTTTCTTTAATATTTTTTTGTCATGATTGAAAGGTATCTTAAATGCATATTTAAATGGTGGTGAGTAAAAGAAGTCGGTAACCCTTGTTCATGTTTTCATTTTAACATATTTTGTATTCTAAGGACCAAATTGTCTGTATCTATCAAACCAGACATTTTTAAGGTTGTCATAGCTATTCAAATGAAAGCCAAAAGTTTCATAAGAAATAAAAATATTCATTTTTTGTCAATTCTATTTTACTGGGTGTAAATTTATTGAGATTAGCTATAAAATGATGGATAATTACCTCTTCTTTGTTCCATACTTCTAGTTGGAATTGAATGGCATCTTCAAATTCATCTTTATCACAAGCAAGGATTATTCCAATCTGAGAAGATTATTTTCCAGATATAGTGCTAAATAATTAAATATCTACATCCATATTTATTAGACTAAATAACTCAAAATACCAATTAGCAAGAGAAATTTTGTTGCCACCATAAATTTTAAGATTGTGATTTTGATTTAATTTTAGTTTTGGTAGTTTTAATGGTGTTATATCAAATTTTTCTTTGAATTAGGCCTTCTTATGCCTTTTAAGTGTGGAAATCTCCTTCTTGCCTAAAGAATTTCTACAAAGCCATTGAAATAATTTAATTATTGATCTTTTGTAAAATCTAAGTTACATATTGTATCACTTATGAAATTATTTTTTATTAAATAGTGAATATTTGTATAACAACAAATGTGAATTCTAATTTACAATATAAAATATATATTAAATCTTTGTAATATATACATTAACTCAGACATAGACTAGAAATGTATGACCAAACTAAAAATAAATTATATATAGAGAAATGTAAAACTGATTTAAAGGGGATTACCTAATAGCTAATTAAGCATTTTTAACATATCAAGCACTTACTAATCATATCCTAAAAGTAACACCATACTTACTTAGGGTTCTGATTTAGTGAGCTAGATGTACTTTTTAAAAAATAGTAACTATTGATCTATCCTTTTCACTGATAATCATGTTGAAGGTATCTCCTAAGAGATACCTTCAACATCCCATTAAATCTATGACAATTCCCATGAAGGAATATCATATCCAAATTAGGACTAACCAAAGGAAAGTGGAGGGCATTTTAAATACAACTATTAAGTGTGTCAAGGATTATAAGTAAATAAAAATAGCAGCCAATATAAAAAGATAGGCAAAGGAAACAACAAAAATTTATTTAAAATGAGAAAGAAGATAGGAAAGTATATTAAAAATATTAAAATTAATGGGTTTAAGGTGCAGTGTTAAAACATCAGATGAATGTGGATGATCTACCATTTAAGGCTTCACAATTATTTCAAAAAAATAAACCAGCCTCCACATGTGGGATGAGGCATGAACACTTGTCATGACTAATGATTTAATGTATAGATTCTGAAGTATGATGCATATCAATCAACACTGAATTCTTACACATGTTGTGAACCATGGGAAGCTCCAGGTCATTTTATTCAATAAATCCCTAACATTTGATAACAAAAGCCAAAATCAAATTGTATTACAATGTTTCTTGACTTGGATAAGTTTACAAAAACTATAACATCCACCATCACGAATCAAGAAGATAAACACCAAAAAACAAACCTTACAACTATTCTTATATCACAATTTTAGAGAATTTTGTGTCAGCCTTAAGCCTGCAACAATTATCTTTTGCCAAAATATGTTTAATCAAAGTTGTGATAGCTACCATGACAAATGAACTACTGAAGTAAATTTAATTCAATCCATCAAAGGTCCCTTTTATGGAATGGTATCAGTGAGCCATTGAGTGAGGTTTAGTTTACCTAGAGCGGGTGAAATAAACTTTGGGGAAGTGACCACACCCATTATTTGTAGAAGTGGGTGGTAAATTTCTTTTTTGGAGAGGCTTGCAATGGAATAAAAGTATCAAACCTAGCCTAATTTTTTTTTGTGTCAAAATACACATCAATAGGTGACTTCAAGATATCTTCTATGAGATACCTTTCAAACATGATGTTGATGCTTAGAATTGCACTGTTTCCAACACCAACAATGGGAAGTTTTAGGAATGTGGGACTTGCGACCTGAAATGACCTCCAAATTTTAAAGAAGCTGGCTCTTCTTTATCTCGAATGTATTGTAAGATAAGGGACAGAAATTAAATGGAAACACCAATGTAATGAAAGAAAATCTAACTATGGCAATGCGCCTAAGTTTAATTTGATCCTTAATTCTAAGCATAGTGAAGCTATCTTTAGGATTCAATTACATTAAATACCAAACAAGGCATGATCAATGTAAAAGATGAAAAATAGATAGAAATCAAAGGCTCACAACTTAGATGATTTTGTAGTAACATAGAAAATATCAACAAAGGCACGGAACTCAGTCTTCTTATTAATTTTCCAATCACATAAAAGGCATAGAAACATTCACAGTTATACAAACTTTCTAACTCAAGAAAATAGAACAAAGGCAAATGATATTCCTAGCCACAATAAGAAAGTCTAAAACTTCTTGATAACAATCTCTTGTAGAAAATTCTCTTCTTCTGATGATGATCATGATGATGATCTCTGCACCCATATTTATAGCACTAGACTAGCTCTAGATTGCCTACACGTTCCCAACCCAACGGTTTAACTGAACTGGAAGTGTTTAATAGAAGATATTTTATAGATCTAAAACATTTAGTCTCTTTGCATGATCAAATCCCAATGGCCTAACTGAATTCAAACTTAACTGGAAGTTTCTAATAGAATATATTTCTTGGATCTGAAATGTTTAGTCTTCCTACAAGTTCATTAGCTAAAATAGATACATGTGACACTTTCCCAGTGTGAAAAAGGTGAGGACACTTGACGTGCTTCATTTACTCTACGTGAAAACCTTCTCATTATTCAAGAGGCACTGAAAAATGGCACTTGGCATCTTTCACGGCACATATAGAAGACACACGACACTTTCTATGTAACTTATACTCTTTACTGTGTCTTTGCTCAGGAGTGTTCTGTCTTTGACATCTATCATAGTCTACTTCTTCAAAACATTAATAGTTTATAGAGAATGGGACCCACAAAACTTCTCACCCAAGCATCTTCAAAAGGAGAATGGGGACAGGTGGCACTTTTTGCTAATCTTTAACAAGTGACACATGGTGGCTTCTGCTCATCTATAAAAATTTTTAGATGCTTTTGAGAATCTTGCTAAAGATGACACGTGGAAGTCTCTGTGGGGCTTTGGATATACTATAGAAACATTTAGGCCTCATTTTATATTTACACAGATGGTGACACTTGGTGGCTTCTGCTTGCTTTGATTAGGGACACATGGTGGCTTCTGCTACATTTATAAAAACATGTTGAAACCTTCCACAGTTGCCACTTGGCACCTTCCATGTGAATCTAAGAGAATCTTATTGAAATAAGATTTTGAAATGCATAATAAACATGAAACATGGATGCTGACACTTGTCGTGCTCTATTGAGTTACCACGGGATACGTGGCATGTTCCAAGCAACTTATAGAAATTATATAATGTGTCTCGACCAATGACACTTGGAAAATTCCACGTGACTTTGATACTTAGACAAAAATGAAACTCATGCTCACGCTCTATGTTAAAAACTTCACTGCCTATAAATTGGAATGCACAGGGACAAAACTTGGACCACACAATTGAAACTCAAAAATAAAATGTAGAGCATTTTACTCTATAGTTCTTGGTGACCCTGAGGATTTTTGAGCCTATTCAAAAAAGAATCCACAATCTCCTACATGATTAAATGTGGAAAAAATCACAACTTCATTAAGGCTGTCTGATAAATAGACCACTCAGCATTAGATAATCCCTACTTATTTTACAATTTGTGGAAGGCTAAATCAAGGTTGATGATGTTCTTCTGTGAAAACCTCTACAAAATATGAACTGCAGCCTTCAATTGAAATTCAAGCTGGGATATGGGAATCAAGATAGCTTCCACTTCTGGCACTAATGAATCATCTATTAAACCCTAGAAAATTGACTAATCATTTTGCTTGGCTAACAACAAAGGTTTAATCTCATCAACCATCAACACAGTGTTGCTATCAAGAAAAGGGGATGGAAGACCCAATTGCAACAGATTTTCAATATGTTGCTTCATGTCTTTGATTCCCTCTTTCACCACATCTAGCTCTTTGCAATTAATTGGTGAGGAATTGCAACTGAGAACTTTGTTCACCTTTTTTGCAGCAATCATTATGTCACTAATCCTTGCTACTAATAATGTAGCATCAATTACATCATATAGCTTTTGTTGCAGCATTTGAGAGTCAAACACTCTCAAAGAGACAGTGGATAGAGTGTCTTCAACTGGAGTCTCCACCCTTTGACACAATTTCTATGCTTTTAGCAAAAAGGTTAAAGAGGGTCTGAGCTGAGTAATCTCCTCAGAGATTCTTTTCCATATTGATACATAAAGCTCCTTAACCATATTTAAAACTCCTGCATTCTTTGGCCTTTTAGCCAACTCAAGTGTCAATTGTTCTATTATTTGTTTCTCAACTTGATGTTGGGCTTGTATAGTAGTGGTATTTTTCTAGTCATTCAGCAGCTTCTGGTAGAACTGAGTGACCTATTGCAAGTTTTCTTCACATTTTTCCTCTAATGTTGCCTTTCCTTGCCTTAGGGCTAACAGTTCAGCTTTCTCCTATGTCATTTCTTCTTTCAAAAAAACATTTTGGGCCTAAATAGCCTAGTGAGTCTAAAAAGAAATAATATCTTGAAACTATTTGTTGAGACACTCTGTTTCATTATTCTTGGTTTTGATCTCTATAGCCAGATTGCTACTATTTGCCTTTTCTTGAGCTAGATTAGCCTCCATCTTCTGCAACTTCTTTGATACTTTCAAATAATCATTAGCTGCAATAGAAGTAGATTCATTCAGCAGATCAACCCTATCTTGTGGTCTGAAAAGTGACATATCCATAGCCACTACATTCATTGTATAATCTTTGGGATGTATCTGCTCATTTGGCTTGACTACATTAGGTGAAAAATGGGTCAACATTAGTTGCTGTTGGATTGGGTCAAATTATGACCTCATATGTGGTGTAGCCAAGGCTTTATTATCTTTCATCCTCTTTTTCTCCATCTGGGCTTCTCTAGCCTTCTTAGCAGTGTCTGCTTGAGTTTGGAAGGTAGAAGGAGAGCAAATGTGCCCACCTGCAAAAGGATAACCCTGTGGCAAGCCATTTGGAATAGCCAAATGTTGGCTAGGGGAAATCTAAGTAGGTACTCTCTTTGGGATAGAGGGAGAAAATGAAGGCAATGATGCAGTCTGGGATGAGATGGCCTGAGTAGCTATAAGTGGGGTTTCTTGGGAAATTGGCACAATAGAGGTGGCAAGGGATATTATTTGGCCAGTTGGGATTGCCACCCCTATAAAAGAATAAAAAGAATGAGAAGAGGAAGGATAAATAATATGTACCTTCTTATGTTTCCTTGGCCTCTCTTCTTCTTGTTGTGCTTCCTTCTCTTCAGCATTTACCACTACTAGATAAGTTCTGAGTAGTGAGGATACCATATTCTTTTATTTTTCAATGGTACTAAGAGATTGTGGCCAGATAGCTATAGTGACTATAGATGAGGTTTGTCCTGGGGCCTACACTGTATGACTAGATTCTGCTCTGGCTTCTAACTCTTCACCCCGTGTCAATAACTTGCTTGTATTAGGGCTAGAGATAGGAGATGGATGACATTCATCCCATATTTCTTCCCATTTCTCATCTAAATCCACATTACCAAAAGAGTGAGTAGTCTCACAAATCTCTTGCCTATACTTCCAATAGGCTTCTATTTTTTCAGGTTTCCAATCTTTGTTCTTGAATGCTCTTCTTAAACCAAAAGTCATTCTAATTTTAGGGTCAAAATCCTTTTTCTTAACATAAAATTTTTCCCATGGCCTGGCCTCCTCTGAGGGCAAATCTATCAATTCTACATATAAATGAGGAATATCTTCCTGAGGGTTTCTTTTATTTTCCCAAAAAGGATGGCCCTCATGCACAATTCTAGTAGTGACCTTGTTATTCTTTACCCATGAAGCTATGAAACCATTTGGGTCATATCCCCATTTATCTTAAATCAGAAAGAAACCCAGGAAGGCTAGCTTTCTCATCAACATGTGCTCAACATCTCTGACCTCTAGGGCCATGTTGTTTGTTACCCATGGAACATCATACATTTTCTTCTTTTTCTTCCCAGTGCCATAGTCATTATCCACCATAGAAATTTGCCTGGTAACCTCTAAGAATGATAAACTAAGTGTCAAAATCCTAGGTAGCAACACTGGTTCTCCACTAAAACCATGGACTCTAATAATAGTATGATGGGATCCAAAAAAATAATCACAAGGAATAGTGCAATGTGTCATTAGGCTTGAGACACTTGGAGTCAATCTATTTTCAACTAGCTCTAGGCTTAGATGAAAAAAGGTAGGGGCAACAAAAAGTTCCCAAAATTCATATGGGTCACTATTTTTTGACAAGATATGTGTCCATGTAGACACAGGAATGGTCCTATGTAGACCGAAGCTTGGGTTATACATATTTAGATACATGTATTGGGAAAAGATGCCAAAATTTTGATAGAACATGAGGTGAAATAGATAAGAGGAATACATGAAAACCCCTTTAGATTTGAAATGGGTGAGCTGATCAACCATTGAATATGCAATCTACTTAGAAAAATCTAGCTGATACTCCTGAGACTTGTCAACAATTTTCAATCTGAAGAGAATGGCAATTTTTTCTTCATAGATAGTTATATCCTCTTTCGTTTTGAAAATGAATGCCATCATAGATAGTGCCTCTTGACTAGCTTGTGAAAATTATGCTCTTGCTTTTGGCAGTATTGGTATAGTGGTATCATCATCCCCTAATTGTAATTCTAATTTCCAAAACCTCAATTAATTATTGACGTTTGCCCACATTTTTTGCATTTTGGCAATGGTGGGAAATGTGGCTGTCTTGTCATGATACAGGGCCAACATGTCCCTAATAGCCTTTGGTGTAATTTTAAACATGAATGGACCTTGTTGTATGGTATTTGAGGGTGCATGAAACAATTCAGTGCATATTTCAACCAAATTAGGGCACATATGTACACCTGGGACAATGAATTATGCCATTTGGGAAGTCCATATCCTCATTATGGATGTTTCTTATTGTCCAACCTTGGCCCTCTGAACACATCTTTGATGTGCCCCTTCTCTTAGAGATTTTCTAGGCTTTTGAAGGATTGGGTCCATGATTCCATCTGCAAAATCTTTCACCTTTGTTGGGTCATTCGCATAACCAACTTTAGGGACTCTAGTCCGTGGATAGGTCTTTAAGGGTTGTGCAGGGGCTGAAGCATATGATTTGCTTGTGAGAATCTTATCAATGGATTCATAAATCCTAGACCCTTGTTGCGAAGACTGTGCTCCCTCCATATCTATATATATAATTGGAAATAGTGAACTGTGGTAACAGGTATGGAGTTTTGCAATATGGAATGCACTTTCACTAAGTAGGTTTGCTATGAACTAAAAATGTAGGTAACAGGGATTTTATAGCAAACGCAAGAACATTTGAGACACTTTTAAGCTTTAACTCTTGTTATGGGGTATTTAGTGACACATCAAGTCTCAAAATTGGCATTAAAATTGGATAACCATTAGCAAATCTTATTGAATCTGTGTGGGACAGCTAGTCAGACATGTCATGAAATGGCTGCGTAAGGTACTTTGGGGAATGTTGGAGATTTGAGAGAGATTTAATGTGTCAAGAGTTTTGAAAATTTTGAAAAGACTCTGAGCCATGGCCATGTGTTCAAAGAACACTTATTAAAAAATAAAGAGCGAGAAAGAAAAAAATGGGAAAATAAAGAAACAAGGAAAGGGAAACTATCTAACTATAATACATAGGAGATATAGCTTCACTGAAATGTTTTGGGTAGATCCCAATCATAGGAATTTATCCAAGTGAGGCCCTCCAAGGTCAAACTATAAGCCAATATGTGCCATACTATCTTCTTCAAAATTTTGGGTTCTAGGAACTACTTCGATATTGAAAGCTTCAAATCATCTATTAAGTCCCAAATTCTGTGTCTATAAGATCTCATCCTTACATTTTTGGCTATTACCCTTCCTCTAATTTGTTTCACCACTAGTTCTGAATGTCCTTTTACTATCAGATTCTTTACTCCCTTTTTCTTGGCTAACATGAGCCCATGTACTAAGGATTCAGATTTAGCATCATTATTAGTACAAGCAAATTGAAAATGGATAGCTTTTATAATTTTCTCACCATTTGGGGCAACAAGACAAACTCTTGCTCCAACACCATTTTTACTTCTAGCCCCATAAAAATTTAAGGTCCATATTTCTGAATCTTGTTCAGATTTTTGAGTCTTTGGCATTTCCTCCCTTAAAACATTTGGGATTTCATGATCTTCATCAAATATAACATAAGTGCCCAGACCAGTGGAATCATAATTTCCATATGGGTCACTTTGCATCATAGCTAACAACTAGCTATTTTCCTCTTCTTTGTCATTCTCAGTACAGTCACCTAACTCTTCAACAAAAACCTTTTCTTCCTTATTCAACATAGCATGAGTTGCCTCTAATTTTGAGGTTGGTTCATTGGTGATGTGATCCTTATATAGTGGCTCAGATACTATTTTCATCTTTAAACCATATTTTGTTTTTAGGATGAGGTGAGACCAATAAAGTGACATATATCCTCCTATCTTGGATGTGAAATCTCTAGATAAACATAGGCCAAATATAGGGGGTATATCTATAACTACCACATCTTGATTGAAAATTATATTAGGACAAGTATACTATTGTAATGGGAGCTATTTAATTCTCCCTATTATTTGCACTGATTTTCCATCCAGTTACATAACTCCTCTAGTAAGTGGCTCATACTTTATTTTTAAAGCATCTGACATTTTCTTAGGCATTACTGTAGTACTGGCCCCTGAGTCTATCATTGCATTATGCAATAGTTTCTTTCCAACTATCAAATTCAAATAGAAGGGCTCTGGTTTGGATTTATTTACCTCTGATGCATTGTTCAAAAGGGTTGTTGTTTGCAGAGGAACTATGTCTTTGAGCTTTTCTTTATCAGTAAGTCCTTCTTTGGTACCAATATGTTTAGGCATTGCTTGGCCTTGTAGAGCTTCTTGTAACAATGTCTTTTGGTCAGGAATAGCTAATATGTCCCACATTGATACTTGTGGTGGAGTCCTCTTCAGTTGATCCACCACATTCACTGGTCCTAGTGTTTGGGTTCTTGGAAAATAAGGGTACCTTGCTTTTTCTTGAATTTGTCCAGGAACTATTTGGTTTTGCACTAGCTGAGGCACTTCTTGTCTAGCAGCTATGTTTTCATGACCTTAAAATGGAGGATTCCCCAATGAATTCATTATTTGTGACTTTAGCCTGTTCCATCATTCTTCTCTTTGATCTGGTGTAGTAATCTAATTATACTACTAGCTTCTTGGAAGTGGAAGCTTCATTCAAGAATACTGACTCTTCATCTTCAACCCATGAAAACAAAGCATGTTCAGGGGATATTTATTCTTCTTTTTGTAGCACATCCCTTGCATCTGAGCCATTAGGACTGAATTTTTCATACTAGGGGATTGGTAGGCTTGATTGTCAGAAGTACTTGCAAATTGTCCATCCATTCTTCTTTGCTTTGCTACCTTTTGTTGTAGATTACCTATGGGACAATCTCTGGGCATATGAGCATTATTACAAGGGAAATACCAGGCATTGATGCGATCTGCATAATTATTCTACCCTTGAATAATCTCCCTATTTGGATTAGGGGGAATAGTCTGTGAGGGTGTAGGGATTGCAACTAATTAGTTTTCTAGTTGAGGGTTAGTTTGCCTTTGAGGACCCTGATACTAATTTGGATGTGAATGGAAATATATTTCCTTGGTAGCCTTGATATTGGGGTTTAGGATAAGGATTCTATTATCTTTTTATGTTAATTAACTCATTAGAAAGTGTCCTTAAGATGTTCTTGATATCATCCATCTCAGATGACTGGGCAGGGACCAATTCTTTAGCAGGTTGTTGAGGATATGTATACATAGACACAGGTGAGGCTATGGGATTAGGGTCTTATTAAGGCAAAGGTAAGGTAATCTCTAGAAACATGGGCATGGGAGGCCTTGGGGGCAGCTTTCTAGCATCTGTTAAATTATTTTCAGCTCTGATTGCATAGTCATAGGCTTTTGGCAGAGTCTAACCTCCAAGTGACTGAATCATTACTGATATATCAAAATTTAAAGATTTAAGATAAAATACTATAGCCATACCTAGTAATGGTCTTGTTGTAGCAAGAATCCTTTCCCATGTCTTTTGAAATCTTGAATTGAAATTAGTCATTGCTTTTTGTGGTGCCCTTTTGATAGTAATCAATTATTGCAACAAAGAAGATTTATCACCCTTTTCTTCAAATCTTTCAAAGAAAATATCTCCAGGTTGATCCCATGTAGATATTGTATTTATGGTCAAATATTGGTACCATTCCATAGCCTTCCCTTTAAAAGAAGCTGCTAACAATCTTATTACCACATTCTACTGTGTGACCACATGTATTACACATACATCAGACACATCCTGTAGATGTTCTTTAGGTGTTTTGAAATCTTTCCCACTAAATTTTGGTAGAGCTTTTAGGGCATTTACTGGAATAGGATCCCAAGTGGCTGGTGGTACTGGGAGAATCAGAGGATTTCCAGTGTTCCAACTTGCATAATTCCTTGGGGGTATAGGTGCTCCCATGTTTGTTATTAGTATTGCTGCAAATTGATTGACCCTTCTTCTTGGATTAGTTATCAATGGTGGTAAAAGAATACCTAGGTTCATAGCAGATTGAGATCTTGTTATTGGTCCATAGCTCTGACTCCTTGTAGCTCTATGATTCATACGGTCTTGAAATAACTTCAAGATGGTGTCCCACCGGGCGTGCCAAAAAATGTTGGTGCTTAGAATTGCATTGTTTCCAACACCAACAATGGGAAGTTTCAGGAATGTGGGACTTGCGACCTGAAACAACCTCCAAATTTTAAAGAAGCTATCTCTTCTTTATCTCAAATGTATTGTGATAAAAGGGATATAAATTAAATGGAAACACTAATGCAACAAAATAAAATCTAACTATGGCAATGCCCCTGAGTTTAATTCAATCCTTAATTCTAAGCAAAGTGAAGCTATCTTTAGGATTCAATTACATTAAATACCAAACAAGGCATGATCAATGTAAAAGATGAAAAATAGATAGAAATCAAAGGCTCAAAACTTAGACAATTCTACAATAACACAAAAAATATCAACAAAGGCACAGAACTCAGTCTTCTTATTAATTTTCTAGTCACATAAAAGGCATAAAAACATGCACAGTTATACAAACTTTCTAACTCAAGAAAATAGAACAAAGGAAAATTATATTCCTGGCCACAGCAAGAAATTCTAAAACTTATAACAATCTCTTGAAAAAAATTCTCTTCTTCTGATGATGATCTCTACACCCATATTCATAGCACCGAACTAGCCCTAGATTGCTTACACGTTCCCAACCCAATGGTCTAACTGAACTTTAACTGAACTGGAAGTGTTTAATATAAGATATTTTCTAGATCTTAAATGTTTAGTCTCTTCGCATGATCAAATCCCAATGGCCTAACTGAATTGGAACTTAACTAGAAGTGTCTAACAAAAGATATTTCTTGGATATGAAACGTTCAGTCTTCCTGCAAGTTCATTGGCTGAAATAGATACACGTGATGCTTTCCCAGTGTGAAAAAGGTGAGGACACTTGACATGCTTTGCTTACTCTACTTGAAAACCTTCTCATTATTCAAAAGGCACCAAAAAGTGACACTTGGCAGCGTCCATGGCACTTATAGAAGACACACGACACTTTTTGCATAACTTATACGCTTTACTATGTCTTTGCTCAGGAGTGTTCCATCTTTGACATCTATCATAGTCTACTACAAAAATTTAACAATTTACAAAGAATGGGACCCACAGCACTTCTTGCCCAAGCATCTTGAAAAGGATAATGGGGATAGGTGGCACTTTCCGCTGATCTTTAATAAGTGACACGTGGCAGATTCCACTCATGTATAGAATTTTTTTAGATGCTTTTGAGAATCCTATGGAAGGTGACACATGGCGGTCTCCACAGGGCTCTGGCTATACTATAGAAACATTCAGGCCTCATTTTAGATTTACATGGATGGTGACACTTGGTGGCTTTCACTTTCTTTGATTAGGGACACGTGGCGACTACCACTGCTTTTCAAAAAACATATTGAAACCTTCTATAGTTGCCACTTGGCACCTTCTACGTGACTTTGAGAGAAGCTTATTGAAATAAGCTTTTGAAATGTATAAAAAACGTGAAATGTAGATGTCGGCACTTGTCATGCTCCACCGAGTTACCACGGGACATGTGGCATGATCTAAGCAACTTATAGAAATTATAAAATGTGTCTCAGCCAATGACACTAGGCAGCTTCTGTACAACTTTGATACTTAGATAGAATTTAGGAAAAAATGAAACTCACGCTCGTGCTCTATGTCAAAAACTTCACTACCTCTAAACTGAAATGCACAGGGATAAAACTTGGACCGCACAACTGAAACTCAAAAATAAAATGTAGAGTATTTTACTCTACACATACATAAGAGTGAACTTTTCATTTAATTTATCTCTTAGGAGATACCTTAATTTTACTTATGAAGGTATTACAAGGGTATTTGAAGGCCCTTGAAAGAATATAATACTAAATACCTCAAAGAGAATTGTTAATGGTCATACATTGAAGGGGATGTTGAATGTATATCATAGTAATTACCTTCAACATCCACACAAGTGAATTTTTCCTTCACCTTGAAGGCATGAATTGAATGGCCTTGTAATACCTTCAAGGGTACATTCAAGGTATCTCATAGGAGATACTTCAAAGCTACCCATGAAGACATTATGAAGGTTTCAAACATTCTTCAATAAATTTAAAAGGTTTTGCACCCCATATTTTGATTCTCCCAAATACCCAAAATTATGACACTTGTCATCCCTTCATTAAAACAAGATCATGGAAGATACCTTAAAGTATTTTTTCATATATTCTTGGGGGCATTAAAGGTGTCTCCTAGGAGATACCTTTAACATGCACAGAAGTGGAATTTTCCTTCACTTTGAAGGAACTAATGTGTGATACCTTAAAGGGCCTTATAATACCATCAAGTGTAGCTTCAAGGTATATATTAGGAGATTCTTTTTAAAAAATTACAATATTGAATTCACAGTATACCTCCTAAGATATACCTTTAATTACCCATGAAGGTATTACAAGGAAGAAAAAGTTTCATGTGTTTTATGCTCTCATGCTCTGTGGACCTACCAATTGGCAATCCTTTAACTATTTTACTTGATGAATCCCTTTGACACATTTCAATCTCTAGCACTCTGAACTCTACATATACCATATCAAGTTATTTCTGAATAGCATTTCCTTCAGAGGATTTCTTTAAAATAGAGTATTTAGGAATTGAGGGTACGGGAGCCAAAGTTGCATGTTTTGGTATTCAACAAAAATATTTGGAACTTTTGTTTGGGATGCTCCTAAAATTTTTTTTACATCTACTCCTAACTTTTGTATACCAAAATATTCATTACTCGATATACTAAAGTCAAAGAAGCGATGAAGCAAGACTTGGCAAAGGGAAATTATGTGCCACTCCTACTAAACATCAACAATGCCTATGTGTTATACCCATATAATGAGGTGGTAAATTATTTATTAAACAAAAAAAGTGAAGTTATATAAATTAGACATTAATGGTGCACAAACTAGAAATCAATGCACAAGTTATATCAAAGTAGTTTGAATAATGATGTGCCCATTCGATCTCGAGATAACCTATAAATTCACTTACTCTCATGTGATAGAGACCTAGCCCCTAGTGTCTTCAAATTAACAACATAATTAAAATATCTTAGTGATTGAATTACAAACCAATACTATCTTAACTACATAAAAATGGCATCCTCATGTAGGGTATTCTAGGGAACTCTCTTCAAGGTTCTTCACCAAATATTCTACTGAGTACACAAACACACTCTTTGAATCTATTGTATTAAAAAATGACTATCATAACTAGTTTTTATTGTGGGATGTCAATCACTAGGTTTACATGCACACACATAAAGATAAAATTACTCTATCCCAATTCTAATTGGCCATAGACCTCCTCCCACTTAAGAGATAAGGGCTACACTTCACTGTTATGAATCTAGAAATCATGTCCTATATCAACCTCTTGTGAACTTATTCTTCATAGGGAATATATTGGGAAGTGCATACCTACATCACCTTGAGCATAAGATAGTTTCAAAAATAATCTCTAGCAATACATTTTAAATTTACCTCTCTCTTCCTCTACTAGATACCACCTATGATCTACATAGACTAGTGTCATGGAAGAAAAATAAGTCTATCGAGAAGGTTATTAGCAGCTGTATGCTCCTCAAAGAGAAAATAAAATTGAAATAAAAGCCACCCACCCAAATAACATAATTTATAAATGGGAATTTAGATTGTGATTTCCTTGTTGAATAGGCTATTTGGGTACCTGACCATCAAATTCATCCAATTAGAATGGATTCCATTGCTAGATTTCCTAAGGACATCGAACTAACCTTTTCTCTAAGAGAAGTGATTGGAGCAAGGTTATGAGAATAAATTATACATTAAGATAAGAGGCCTCTATGAGGCCACTTTTACATGATGTCTTACTTTTTTGACGTAGTTCTAGGGATGGTCTATATAATCAATAGTTGACTCTAGATCCCCCCTTCAGACTATATAAATAATAAGATATGTGACTCTTATTCTTTCATGCATATATATTCATACACTTAAAATATTGTTCTCATTGATGAGAACATTTACTTGTAAGTACAGATGGCCATCCATGAGTCCCTTTTGCCCAATACATTAAAAAGTATCAATGATACACTACTGATTAGGGGAGACTACTAGTTATACCTTGACTACATAGTCATCATGGTGATTGGCCATAAGATTACACCTTGGTGACTCCCCAAGTATGTCCCAAGCAAGCTAAAAAAGTAGGTAATAGCTTACCAAGTATGATGAATCATAGATGAGGATATGCATAAGAAGAAGAAAGCCTACCTTCATGGCTCACACTTAATGATTGGAAGAATGTGCTACACCAATATGAAACACTTATACAAGATTGAAAGATGCAGATAATACTGCTCCTTGGCTTTACTATTGCACATGGATTGAGATCCATGTGAACAAGTTCATAACCACATTAAGGGGCTAGGAATTGAATATCAATACAACATTGGGAACAAACACTATCATGCTTTGGAAGTGAATAAGACTGCTAGCATTAAAAAACCTAGTTCAACACAAGCATCCATTTTAGTGCCTACAATAACCTAATTAGTCATGCAAGCACCTATCCAACATTGATAATAAGTCCAATTTTGTATTTATACATGCATAATTTACTCACAGTTTACATACATTTAGAATATACATGTAAATTTGCATTAACTTTTATAAGTATGCACAAGTTTTATTGCATAGGCTAACTAATTTTGACATAAATTTAAATAGACATAGACATGCAATTCTGAGACTAAAACTAGAACTGAGATTTTAACATTAACATGTAACTACAAGTTTACATACACTTGGTGGATGAGGCATACCCTCCCCAAGTCTATATATCAATGTAATTTTGCATTTTAAATGGTTGTAAAAGTTGATGAATACAAGAAGTGAATTTTGACTCTCATGAAATTATATTGGTGTTTTCTTCTTCCACTTATGCGATTTTACATTTTGGTTTTTTGGTTGATATAATAAAGTAATATTAAGTGTGTAAAGCTACTAAAATATCCTAATTATTTTCATCAATGTATGCTAAATGTTAATGTGAACACACTATTGAAAGTTAGTAGATTTTATTGAGCAATTATTTTATACTATGTGATTATTCTTAATGTGCATGAATTGTTTCTATTGGTATAGTTTTCTAAGTGTGTGTTAGAGCAACCTTAGATGCATTATTATTCCAAGCATTAACCTTCTAATAAATAGTGTGAAATCTATACTATAAATGAAAAAACCTTTATTCAGGACCATCAAGTTTCATATATCATCTCTTCCTAGACTTTATAACTATGTTTACCTGTAAGTGTTTAGCATCTACAAGTAGTAAGAATTATATTTGAGAGTATTTATCCACTAAGAAACCAACCTATGAAGTGATTATTTGAGATCACATAACCTTATTTTATACTCTACCCTTCCCTCCTTTTGAAGTTTATTTTATTGAGATATACCCACTCTAGATTTTTTTATCACCCATCCATCTCACCCACATAGGTTTGATTTATCCACTAGGTTTCATTTCACTACAAGTGAACTCATTTAACAACTTACATGATCTAATTTATATTCCAAAACAAGGTTGGTTAAACCATACATGAAACTCATGCTTGGAGTGGAGTTTACCTCCATTGATAACCTAAAACATTGTAAGCTACCTCATTTAAATTTAGGTTGGTGCATAGGACCCATATCAACATAAAAAGGAATTTTCCTTCACCTTGAAGCCACTACTTGAAGGAACTTATAATCCCTTCGAGGGTACCTTGAAGGTATCTCCTAGTATATACCTTAAAGTTTCCCATTAAGGTATTATAAGGGTTATAATAAATTTTAGAAAATTGGTACCACATATTTTGATTTTTTTGTATCCCTAAAAGTATGAAACTTGGCATCCCTTCACTAAAATAGGCTCACAAAAGATACCCCAAAGGGTGTTTTTACACATTCCAAGGGACATTTAAGGTATCTCTTATGAGATACCTTCAACATGCATAGCAATGTAATTTTCCTTCACTTTGAATATAATAATGGTTGATAGCTTGAAGCACCTTATAATACCTTCAAGTATACCTCCAAGCTATCTCCTAGAAGATACCATTAAAAAATGTGAAATAGTGGATTTAAGGTATATCTTATAAGAGATGGCTTCAATTTACCCATGAAGGTAATACAAGGAAATAGAAATTTTAAGTGTTTCACACTCCTTCACTTTAGGGACATGTTAGGTGGCACTCCCTCGGTGATTTTGTTTGGTCATTTTACTCGATGAATCCATCTAATACATTTTGGTATTCGATATTTCTCACTCTACATATCCCATAGGTATTTAGTTTTTAATCATTTTCTCCATAAGATTTGTTTGAAATAGAGTATTTAGTAATTTAGGGTAGGAGACTTGAAGTTTCATTTGCCACGAATTATAATTGTTTGAAACTTACTCTTAGGCCATTATTATTCAAGAACCAGGTCTCTAATTTTAAAATTTGATTTATCATGGTATTTAGAAAGATTTATTTGATATTTTTTCTCATTAGTTCCCTCAAACACATTTAGGTATTCAAAAATTTTGCTTGGTGGAAGATTTATACACATTTTAGTGCTTAAATAAAATGTTGGGACCTTTTGCTTAGGATGTTAATAAATAGTGTTATACCCCAATTCCTAACTTTTGATCACCAAAAGACTTGTTACTCTATAAACTAAAGCTAAAGAAGTGATGAAAGCACACTTGGTAGAGGCCAATGATGTGGAACTCCTACTAAACATCAGCAGTGCTTTGTAATACCTTCAAGGGTATCTTCAAGGTATCCCTAAGAGATACTTTTCAAACATGTATAATAGTTGATTCAAGGTATCTCCTAAGAGATACTTATAAGTTACCTATGAAAATATTAGAAGGTAGTCAAAGTTTAAAGTGTTTTGTAAGTTATTATGGAGACATATAAACTTTATTAGTTAATTGGCAAGGTTTATAGTTAAAAGGATTTGCACCTCATATTTTGGTACTCTCTAATACTAAATATATGACACATGGGATCCCTTCATGAAAATAGGCTCACAAAATATTAAATACATTTTTGGTTTGTGGTTTAATGCTCTAGACTTCTATTATCTATAGACCTTTCAGATCTTAATACTAACATGATCTCATCAACTTATGGCCATGGAAGGTTCAAGCATACTGAAAGGTATGAAGCTACAAATTAATGAGGAGTTGACACCTATTATCATCCAAAGGAACTAACCCTAATTATGTCTTAGTCATCATTGATAGTTATCTTGAAGTGAATAACTGAACACTCAGAGTTAACATAGGTTTTCCATATGGTAGGTAATTGAACCCACTAAAGCTGACTAGAATTTTAATAAATAAATGAACATTTAAACCAAAATTTTATATCTCTATTAATAGTGCACAAATACTTTCAATTTTCAAAGATTATGAATGATATATACAAAATCTAAACCTAAGGGGAATTCACTTAGCCATTATTCTGAAATGAACTCTATATATTTGAGATCTCCTACATTCGAGAAACCTAATTCATCAAAGGTGTTTGATAATTTAAACATAACCAGATGTATACATCCATTTCAGAAATGGTGTCATCTCACAAACAATCAAATGTCCTTTATCTATATGGTTTCACTAGCATGACTGAGTACACTGATACAATGTCAAAAAAATTATTTTAAATCTCAAATTCCACCACTATTCTTTACTATGGGACAAAGTAGAATTAGTAATGTTGTACTTGGATTAGGACATAATTACACCATCCCACAAGAACATTGATTATTTATTTACCATAAAGGTGCATGTTATTCATTAGGTAACTACAAAAGTAGAGGTAATGTCATGGATAGACCTTTTCATAGATTTGTTTTTCAATAGCACTTTTGCAAGTGATTGTTTATATATTAAGAAATATAAGAAAGTGTATTCGTACATTTTAGGTAGGGATTTTGATAGGTATATTAGGTTACCTTCCCATTAAATATCCTATAATCAAAACTCAGCTAATGTATGGCTTAAATAAAATATTGTAGAGGGGAAATTGAAAGAGTGGCTTATTGAGGCCCATAAATTAAATCTCAAAGGAGGCATTACATCTAATTGCATCATTAAATTTAGGCTCTGAGTTAGGATACCAATGACTCTATTGAATAAATTATATGACTTTTTGAGTATTAAATATGTTTAGGTTCAGTGGGTTCCCTTGTTGGACATTTTTTGACATCTAATCAATTGGTTGCACTGGGAGAAATTATATGTGCTAGACTAAAGTTTCAAATGTTATATCTAGACCAAAGGCCATTAGATGGTAATTTTTACATGATTTCCTATTTTTTGGATGCTACTTTGGGAACTATTTAGAGAAACTATGGTGAGTTGTAACAACCATTACAAGAATATGTGGCTAACAAAATTGATGAAGATCATTTGCTTATGTTCATTCATAGATATAGGTGTGAAATTAAAAAATTTACAATCAATTTCACCCTTAGATATATCATTAAATCCATGGGAAAACTATGATAAGGTTAACTAAAAACATTATAAGGGCACTCCATAAATGTGGATACTAGTGGTTCTATCTATATGTTACTATCATTCATATTGAAAGGACAATGACTTCTCCCTTATTGCTACCACACCATGTTCTAGATAAGATTATTAAACAAGAAATAATTTTTAGGTTTATAATAGTATTGACGAGGAACTAGCTGAGAGGTATCTAGCTTATTATTTTTAGACTCCCATGAGCATAGGCCAAATACGGTATTGGTAAGATCACATTTCAACAAGGACAACAAAATTAGGGTCAATTACAATCTAAAATTGGTACCATTAAAATAATGTGATCCAAGGTAAAGGGTTAGAGGATAGCTTTAAAATCCTTAAGAGAATAAGAAGGTGCATGTTTCTTATGGGCATGAGGAGTGTGACCTTGATCCCATATTTTGAAATGTGCGTAGTGATTATGCCATATGTAAAAATATGAAGGATAAGTTAAAGTCCATGGTCTGGGATCAAGAATTATAGTATAATCCTTAGGCTATCAAAGAAGAATATGAGAAGGCATTGAATCACTAGTGCCCACAATCTCAACCTCATATCTCTCATCAATATGATCAGCGTCCTTATCCTCTAGAAGATCATATAGATGAGAAACCATATGACTTTCTTATCTAAATAGAATCTAATCCTCATCTAAGAAGGGATATTATAAAGGGTCTTATAATTCCCCATATCCCTTCCTTGATAACATCTAATGACACCTAAGTTTTTGGGTAAAACAACTAGAAGAGATAGGTTGGTAGCTTCTGTAGGTGAGGAAAATAAGAGAAGTTTTGTGATAATGCTTTTTCCCCCTTAAAAAATATGACCCAGGTGAGTCCTCCATATTTCTTGCAAGCTTATTTCTATTTTATTCTAATTATTCCTAATTTTTGCACAAATACTATGGCTAGCCCTTCATCACTTACATTCATTGGTGAGGATAGATTTACTCATGGTACCTATACCATTTCACCTCCAAACACTTTTCATCCCACATCCATAATAAATATTACCATGCCTTCACCAGCATCTCTTGTGGTACCTCCCACCACTATTGTTCCTTCAGCTATGTCACCTTCCATTCCATCTTCCACTCCCCCCATCATCACCTACCAAAGGAAGCATAATGATTATCCTACTCTTACTAAAAGTAACACTATTGAAGAAAGACCATCTATTGGTCTATCATATATTGAGGAGTCTCCTAAGAGGGAAAAATTAGAGGAAGTTGAAAAAAAGAATAAAGGAGAAACCTAGACATTATTGTTTATAGAAGAAGAAATAGAACCATTATCATTGATTAATTACCCAGATGATGAAGATGAAGAATATGATTCTGAATAAATAAACTAAGTAGAGAAAGGAAATATTGAAGATACTCACCTAAATGATGAAGAGGCAGAGTTTGACAAAACCAAATCCTTGAGTCTAGGAGAGCAACAAGTCCTCACAGAATAATCTAGCTAAAAGATTGTTTAGGTAGTCTCTTCTACCATTTATTTATCTATTAATGTTGAATCCCATTTTTATGTTTGCATTTTGTTATATCTCAAGGTTTTTTATTTATTCCTCCTAAGGATTCGTCAATTATTTGACCTCAGTTAATAAAGATCCCAAAAAAGAGAGTCCATTTTGAAGACTAGGTAATTGTGTCTAATGCTGATCCTCATAGCCCACCCAATTGAAAAATAAAGTTAGCACAAATAGGAGTTCCCATTCCATAGGCCTCACTATTATCCTCAGTCACAATGATAGTGGAAAGAACCCCTAGTTTAGTCAAGTATATAGTTGAGGTCTTGCCAAGAAGAGAATTGTCTCCAAGGGAAAGAATTGTACACCAACCTCTCATATTTTTCACTCGAAGTAATATTTCCATAGTGCCTCTATTAATTACACCTCATCCTATTAATCATCCACCTTATTCATCTCAAGGCTTAAACCCAATTGAAAAAAAAAGGGTACTCATAGTTCCCCAATAGGTGAAAGAGATGCTGGAAGCAATTGATGAAAGATAAAATCTAGTTGTAATTGAATTACCCATAGTGTCCACCATGTTTTATAAAAAAAAAAGAGGGACAATTCAGAGGGTGAGGAAGAGGAAGGAGTTGCACCTTGGTATAGGAGAGGAGATGGAATTTGAGTAGAGAAAAAATAATTTTCCTCTTGCAAATAATTATAAGAAGAACCCAAAGGACCCTATATAATATATTGATAACTTGAATGATTTTGTTGATTCCATAGGGGTAGCCTTGAAGTAAATGCACCATAGTTTTGAGGAATTGAGAAGGTAGAAATAAATTAAAATTACCTAGGCCCCTCAAAAAAATATTATTGATGTGTATAGTGCAGATAATAAGTTATATAAAATTTTGTATAGTATTTGGGCCTCGAGAGCAGTTGCCTAGCATAACTAAGTAAAAATCACAAATTTGTGACACTAGATGAAAAAATTAGAAAAGAGGTTGAATTTATTAATTTTATGTTGAAGTAATATTTCTTTTAACCATTTGTATTTAATGTCTAGTATGGACACAACATGGTGCTTGAATTATATTATTACTAAAAGATATGCCTCTCTTGATTGGCTTAAATAATTGAAGGCATTGTTAGGACTTTTTACCACATATGAGAGTAAGGCCATGGAAATTTTAATAAATATGAGAGCCAATCAAGATATTACTCCTAATAGAAACTTAGTCAATATGATTATTTTTTGGAGCCTCCTTCATGTAGTAGCAAACAATTTTAAGGAAATGGAGGAAACCATATATAGAACCAATGAGGTTATACACATGGTCAGTTTGGTTAAGAATAGAGTAACTAAGGTTAAAGCCTCAGTATATAGCTTTAGGATCCTAGAGGAAGAGTAATGTAGGTTAATTTTTGAAGCACATATAATTATTAATCCTTCCTTGGTCAATTTTGATATTGTAAATAAAGATTTTGTGGCAGGGACCACATTATTGGAGAAACTTAAATAAAAATAGAAAGCTTCATTTTTAGTTTCAGTTGCTCAACCAGATGGAAGTGTTACTACAATAGCTCAGGACTCTCAATATTTTGTGTTTACATTAATTCAATCTCCCATAGGTCTAGTGTTCATTTCACCCACAATTACTCTTATGACAACTTTGGTTTCTTCTTCAACTCCTCTAACTAGCAGTGTCATATCAACACCATGATTTGAAATGATTATATATGTGCATGTATATTTATGGTGGAACTATAATTCCTAATATATTTATTATATATACATATTGTATTTTTTATGGAGAGTCTAAGTTTAGACACTTTCATTGTGCATGCATCTTTTGCATGATCTTGAGCCTGTGGCTATATTTTTTGACTTGTAGTTTTAGGCGAAGCTTAAAGAGATGAGGCCTTCCCATCCCAAGATTATACATACATGTAGCCTCCATGTTTTAAAAATAGGAAAACTTTGTCTATTTAGACTAATATGAAATCTGGAAGAGTTCTACTTGACTTTGTCTTTATGTGCAAATATTTATTCTTCTCAAATTATGTGGTTTAATTGAGATGTTCTTAATTTTTATAACTTAGAGCTTATATTTGTGTATGGGTTATCTATTTTAATCACAATCATTCTTTTTAATCTATGGGTTATTTAAATATATTTTGCATGTTAATCATAATCCTTCTTTAATATGTGAAATAGAAGTCTAACAATTAGGGAAACTATGAATTTACATGTCTAGGTATATTATATTTTATTTTTGGTGTGATATAGTAGATTTGACACTTCAAATTTTACAAATTTGTATTATACACTTTGGAAATTAGAATTGGGCATTTGTCATTCATGCATCAAGAAATTTTCCTTCACCTCGAAGGCACTACTAGGTGATATCCTGAAGGGCATTGTAATACCTTTAAGGTATCTCTTAGGAGATAACTTTCAAACATGCACAAGATTGGATTTATCCTTCAAGGTATCTCCTAAGAGATACCTTCAAGTTACCAATGAATATATTAAAATTCCCTTGAAGGAATCTCATAGCAGATACCTCAAAGGGCATTGTCATACATTCAAAGGGATGTTAAATGTATCTCCCAACATACACAAGTGGAATTTTCATTCACTGTGAAATAAATTCTAGGTGTTAAAATAAATTATTATTTACCTCACCTACCCCTATCTCATCTTCATATCTCCCTCTCATAAACTATATTATTAAAGTAGTTTAAATTTTATTTTTTTGGGAGCCATTTGGTGTTCAAGGGGAAAATAAAGTGTTAGGTGGAAGGATAGTTATTAAAAGACAAAAAATAGAGACAAAAATATAATGTAAGAATAGGGACAAAGAGGAAATTAACATAGTGTCAATAATCATAAAAATAGATCAGTAACTTATAGAAAAAGAGTAGCAACAAAATAAAGTGTCTGGAGAATATAAAGTTACAGGTTGAAGGAAGTAGATTAACACAATAATATTTATGTAATTTAGATAAAGAACATAATCCTAGAGAAGAATAAGATAGAGAAGATATAACGTAGCAATAGTTTATAGAAAATAGAGGAAGGAATTAATAGAGAACAACAAGAAGATAAATAGGCAACAATCTAGTACAGAGCAGACATAAGAAGAAATATAGTCAATGGAATAGAAGGAAAGTATAAAAGTTTTTTTTAGTCATTTTTTAATAGTTGTAACTATGTAAGTTTATGTATCAAATCTATTTGTATTAGAGTTTTAAGAATAAAATAATATGTGTAGTTTGAGTGATTTTTATGATTATACTCTTCCCTCCCCTGTTCTATCCTTCTTACATGATCATTTTTTGAATTTCTAACACTTATGTCAAGCTTTGGTATTAGTTTGAAGTATAGTTTATTTTTCCTTCCATTATCCATTTAGACCTAATATTTTATTTTTATTCCAATAGGTATAATATCCCTTAGGTTTTAACCCATTTAGATATGGAAGCAGGTAATTTTGGTTCATGGAAGCATCCCCATACATTTGATAGAAATAACTATGATATGTGTAGCATTAAAATGAAGACCATATTTAATTCTCAAGAGCTATGGGAGTTGGTTGAAGGTGGATTTAATGAGTTTGTAGACCTAATGTCCTTTAATTCATTAACCTAAGCACAAATGAATGATTTGAAAGATACTAAGAGAAAGGATGCCAAGACACTCGGCTACATATAAATGGAACTCACTGCTTCAACCTTTCCTAGGATAGAAGAAATTTCTTATTCTAAACAAACATGAGATATTATTCAATGTTCCTATCAAGGGAGTGATAAGGTGAAGCTTTTCAAGTTGTATCTCTTAAGAAGGGACATTGAGACCCTAAAAATGAAGGATAAAGGGTCTATCAATGACTTATTCATAACCACAATCAATATTTTCAATCAAATGAAGACATATGGTGATACCCTTAAAGATAATAGGATCATAGACAAGGTGTTGAGGAGCCTTCAAATTAGATTTGACCTTATAGTGGTTGTATTTGAAGAATCAAATGATTTGAGGCAAATGACAATAAATAAACTAATGGGTTCCTTGTAAACCCATGAATAAAGGATGAATAGGTCAGTAACCTCCTCCCATGAGAAAGAATTCAAGACCAATATGAATGTGAGAGGAAGGAGAAATGATCAAAAAATAGAAGAAGAGGATGAACTTGCAGTAGTAAATAAGGTGAAAGGTATAGCTATCAATAGTCAAATGAAAGAGGAAAAAGAAAGAACATTATCACTTCTAGAATATGATCTACACAAAGGTATGATAAGTCTAATGTCCAATGTTATTATTATAAAACATATGGACCCTATATGAGTGAGTATAGAAAGAAGGATTATGATATGAATAGGTATAATTAAAATTTATCAAAAACACAAGAGGCTAAATTTAATAAGAATGAGAAATTTGGAAACTTGTTCATAACATGAAACATTATAGAGAAAAGTGGTAAAGAGACATGGTACTTGGATAGTGTTTGTAGCAACCAAGTGGGAAAAAATAGATGTTCAACCACATTGATGAATAAATAAAATTAGAGGTAAAGAGAGAAAAAATTCTAAGGTTCTCATCCTAGACAAAGGAAAAATATCTATTTTCACCAATTAAGATGACAAAAGGCAAATTCAAGATGTTTACTATGTGCCCAAGTTGAACCACAACCTTATTAACATTGGGCAGCTTGTATAAAAGAGATACAAGATTAGATTTAAGAATGATGAATGCATAATCTTTGATATGCATGGCTATAATAGGTATATTTTGGTGATAAAAATGACAAACAATCAGATGTTTTCTTGGAGAATGTAAAATGTGCTCATAGAAGTGTTCAAAACTATAGTAGATGAGTCTATTCTTTGGCACCTAAGATATGGGAATTTGAGCTTTGGGGGGTGAAAATTTAATCACAAGAAGTAGATGGTGAGAGGTAACCCCTTATAGAACATCCAAACAAAATATGTGAATGATAAATATTTGGGAAGCAATATAGGAGAGCATTTTCCATGGGTAATGCATGGAGAGCCAAAACTCCTTTAGAATTGATACATTCAGATTTGTGTGGTCTAATGAAGACCTCATCCCTATCCAATAATTTATATTTCGTGACATTCATTGATTATTTCAATTAGAAGATATGGTTATATTTTTTTAAGAATAAATTAGATACATTTGATACCTTCAAGCAATTCAAGACCATGCTGGAGAAAAAAAGAGGCCACTACCTCAAGATTTCAAGGATGGATAGAGGGGGATAGTATATTTTTAATGAGTTCATGAATTTTTTTAAGGATCATGGCATCAAATAATAATTTACAACTAGGTATACACTGAAAAAAAATGGTGTGGCTAAGATGAAGAATAAGATTATCTAGGAAATGGCAAGGAGCATGTTAAAGGTAAAGGGTTTGGATAATGATTTTTTGGCTGAGGTTGTAACAATATTAATGAACCCAAAAACTATCAAGATAATAAATTATCAATAAGTAAAGGTTATAAAAACAATAACTTTTATTTATTCATATTGAATGACTTTAATTAATTACAACCTAAACCATGCTTAAATAAGCCTCAACTCAGAATTGGAATTGACATGCAAAATTTTTTAAAAAAAAACTAAAATCTAAAAATCTATTTTTTGTACCTTTTATTTATAGTAATTTTTACATGCAAGCCCATAAAACTCTAAAAATTTCCCAAAATATCCTAAATACTAAAATTATCCTATCAGACAAATTTCAACTAAAGTTCACATCCGGTCCTAGAAATCTACAATTTTAAAAAATACAAAAATCCAAAAAAATTACTAAGTTATAAATTTAGACCCTTAGATGGTATCATTTATATTTTAAAAATATATAAAATTCCTATAAGTGGATAGAGTAGCTTATGGAATAATCAAAATTTTTGAGAAAGTCATTTTTGTGAGTGGAAGAGCTCAAACATACCTACAGGTCAAAAGTTATGGCCTCCAAAAGTTTGGCCTATATTTTCTACATGAAATAGACAATAAAAAACCACTCCTAAAGGAAAGATATAGAGGTATAAGGCAAGACTAGTGGTGAAAGGCTATAAAAAATTGCCTAGACATGAATATAGTGAGACATTTGAACTAATATCAAGGCTAAAAACCATAAGGATAATCATAGCCATTGTTGCTCACCATAAGTGAAAGGTGCATCAAATGGATGTTAAGTCAGCCTTCTTGTATGGAGTGCTAGAAAAAGAGATTTATGTGGGACATTCACTGAGATATGAGATTATTGATCATGAGAATAAGGTATATAGGTTGAAAAAGGCATTTTATGGGCTCAAGAACGCCCTAAGAGAATGGTACATCCACATAGACTCTTACTTATTGAGAAACAACTTTAGTAAAAGTGCTAGTAAGCCCACGCTCTACATTAAAGAGACAAAAGGTTATATTTTGATTGTATTTTTACATGTGGATGATCTAATATTCAAAAGCAATATAAATTAGTCAATAAAATAGTTTAAAACAACCATGAAGAAGGAATTTGAAATGCCTGATTTAGGCTTATTGATGTACTTTCTTGGGATAAAAGTCAATAAAATATATAGTGTCATATTCATATGTTAATATAAGTATGAAAATAAGGTTTTGGATAGGTTTAGGTTGTTAGTCAGCAAGCTATTATCTACATCAACTAAGACAACCTTAAATTTGTACAAGGATGACTATAGTAGTAATATAGACCCCACACAATACAAGATCTTATCAGGAAGATTAATGTATTTCAATACAACTAGGCCAGATATCATGTATGCAGTCGACCTCATACTTGGATTCATGGAGATGTCAAAGGAGAGACATTGTTAAGAGGGCAAGAAGATATTGAGGTACGTGAATGGAATACGATATTATAGAGTTTTATATGCAACATTAGATGAATTTTATCTTATAGGTTACACAGATAGTGACTGGGATAGTAGCCTTGATGATCAAAAGATGACTTCATGGTACGTATTTCATCTTGGGTCAGGATCCATATCTTGAGCTTCAAATATGAAACCTATAGTTTCTCTTTCTATAGGTGAAGTGGAGTACATAGTAGCCAATGCAGCAGTATGCCAAGTTATATGGTTAAAAATGATACTTTCATATGTACATGAGGAGAAGAAAGGATATTTTATGATTTGTTTTGACAATATATCCTCCATGTAATTGTTAAATAACCTTGCCTTTTATGGTAAGATCTTGCTAGAGCTTAGTTTTTTCAAATCAAATCAACAACTAGCTGATATTTTCACTAAACCATTATTAAAATACATTTCCATGTACTTAAGAAGAAAGTTAGGGGTCATTAATGTAGTATCATTGGGCCTACAAGGTTTTATGTTAGCTCTAGAGTCCTATAGCTTAGCTATTGACTCCAACATGGTAGCTACATAATTTCATAGTCTAACTTTAGAATCTAATAGGGTAGTTATAAACTTCGATATTCCAATTAGAAACTCCAACATGGTAGCTACAGACTTTGACACTCCAATTATGGACTCCAACTTGGTAGATAAGGACTTTGATAGTCCAGTTATGGAATCCAATAGGGTAGTTGTATACTTTGATATTCTAGATATGAACTCCAAAAGGGAAGCTATGTAATTTTATAGTCTATCTATGGACTCTAATTAGGTAGAGACATACTTTGATAGTCTAGCTATAGACTCTAATAGGGTATCTATGAACTTTGACAGTCTTAGTTATAGAATTCAATAGTCCAACTACAATCTTTTATAGGGTAGCTACAGACTTTAATAGTCTATCTATAGAATTCAATATGGTATCTATGAACTTTTATAGTCTAGATATGAACTTCAATAGTCCAAAAATGGAAATTGATAGTCTAGCTCTAGAGAAGTACATAATGAGTTCAAAAGGAAATAGATAGATAAAGAAAAGTAATAAGGATGTTTTTAACATTGAGAAAAGTTTGATAGACCATGATAAGAAGGTAAAGAATAATAGGAGTTTTAAAATAAATTATTCTTGCCCTCACCTACCCTTATCTCATCTTTGTATCTCCCCCTCAGTAACCATATTTATTACAACAGTTTGAATTTGAATTTTTTGAGAGATGTTTAGTGTTTAGAGGGAAAACAATGTGGTAGGTATAAGTATAGTTAGTAAAAGACAAAAATATAATTTAATCAAGGGAACAAAGAGAATAATATCACAATAGTAGTAGTCATAAAAATAGAGCCGAAAAGAGGATAATATCACAATAGTAGTAGTCATAAAAATAGAGTAGAAACCTATAGAAAAAGAGTAGCAAACAAAGAAAGTGTCTAGATAATGTAGAGTTATAGTCTGAAGGATGTAGATTAAAACATCAGTAGACTATGTAAGTAGGATAGCTAATATCATCCTAGAGAAGGAGAAGATAGAGCAGATTGAAACCAATAATAATTTGTATAAAATAGGGGAAGAAAAGAATAGAAAACATCAAGTAGACAAATAGACATCAGTCTAATACAAAGCAGGCATAATAATAAATATATTCAGCAAAATAGAATGAAAGTTTAATTTTTTTTTTTTGTAATCATTTTATAACATGTGTGTGTGTGTGTGTGTGTGTGTGTGTGTGTGTGTGTGTGTGTGTGTGATGTAGGTATGTTTGTGTACATATGCCTATATAATATTAGTTATTATATAAATATTGTATAATATATATCATAATATTTTTATATATCAAACAATAATTATATTATATATGTTAATATCTTTTATAAATTAATATTATATATTTTAGTATAAATTTTTTAAATTTTTAATGTATAATATTATGTTATTTTATATATAATCCTTACATCTATTATAGAGGTTGATATGATTAAACATCTTCCAAGGGGATATGATGAGAATGCATATTATGATTTTCAACATGGCTATAGGCATTCCACTAAAAGACACCAAATTATAGAAGTTCAAATATAGAAATAGAAGTTAAAACTTTGGAACCAACATTAATTATTTATAAATAATAGGCTCTTACATAATAAGTGGAGTTACATCCACATATTTTGGAGATGTTACATTAATACTATATTTAGGATCTAACAAGTGGTGGTTGTATACTTGAGAATGTATCATCACTAGGAATAATAGATATACATGAAATAGATGGTGTCTTTGCAACATATGTGTCCACTTCAAATTTATATCCAGTTTCTAAACCTAGAATTACTCTTTATCACTTATAATTGTTTTAGGATCATTGTAAAAAAATAAATTTATTCATTTCAATCACCAATATAACACCTGATCAACCATAATTGAGCTCCTTATCGAACGAATACAGAAGCTCCCAGATCAAAACCAAGGGAGTTGCAGTTTTGACATGAGATAACATGATAAGAGGCTATAATATTTTGACATGAAGTATGCAAAGCCATCATAAACTAAAGCATTAAATGGTCATTCAGGTCCTAATAGGTTTGTACCCATAATTACTTAATATGAAATATATAATATGTTAATATAGTTTATAGATCAATTTTATATATTATATATTTTAGTATAATTACTTTAAATTTACAATATATAATATTATGATGATATGATCAAAATGCATATTGTGATTTGCAACATGACCATAAGCATTCCACTAATAGATGTAGAATTATAGAAGTTCAAATGTAGAAATAGAATTTGGAACTTTGGCACTGGTGTTAATGATTTATAACAATAGGCTCTTACATAATAAGTGGAGTTTCATCCACATATTTTGTAGAGATAACATTAATAGTATCATTATGAGAAAAAATTGGTGATGGTATACTTGAGAATGCATCATCACTAGGCATAGTATGCATACACAACATAGATGATGTATTTATAACATATATATGTCCACTACAAATTTATATCTAATTTCCAATCCATAAATACCTCTTTGTTGCTTCTAATTTTTTAGATCCATTGTAACAAAATCAATTTTTCCATTACAATCACCAAGACAAATCTTGATTAACCATAGTTGGTCTCCTTATCCAACGAATATAGAATCCCCTTAATTGAAACCAAGGTAATTGTAGTTTTGGCATAGAAATAATGTGCTAAGATGCTATAATATATTTACACAAAGATTGCAATCCATCATAAAATAAATAATTACATAGTGATTCAGATCCCAATAGGTTTGCACCCACAATTAATTTATATGAACTACATTATATATTAAAATAGTTTATAAATCAATATTATATATTATATATTTCAATATAATTACTTTAAATTTACAATATAAAATATTATTATGATATGATGAAAATGCATATTATGATTTGCAGCATGGCCATAAGCATTCCACTAATAGATGTAGAATTATAGAAGTTCAATTATAGAAATAGAAGTTGGAACATTGGAACTGGTGTTAATGATTTATAAATAATAGGCTCTTACATAATAAGTGGATTTTCATCCACATATTTTGGATAGATAACATTAATAGTATCATTATGAGAAACAAGTGGTGATGGTATACTTTAGAATGCATCATCACTGGGCATGGTAGGCATATATGGCGTCCACTAAAAATTTATATCTAATTTCCAAACCATAAATTACTCTTTGTTGCTTCTAATTTTTTAGATCCATTATAACAAAATCAATTTTTCCATTACAATCACCAAGACAAATCTTGATTAGCCATAGTTGGTCTCCTTATCCAACAAATATAGAATCCCCTTGATTGAAACCAAGGTAATTATAGTTTTGACGTAGATATAATGTGCTAAGATGCTATAATATCTTTACACAAAGATTGCAATCCATTGTAAAATAAATGATTATATAGTGATTCAGATCCGAATAGGTTTGCACCCATAATTACTTTATATGAACTATATTATATGTTAAAATAGTTTATAAATCAATATTATTTATTATTTATTTTAGTATAATTACTTTAAATTTATAATATATAATATTATGATGATATGATGAAAATACATATTGTGATTTCTAGCATGGCCATAAGCATTCCACTAATAGATGTAGAATTACAGAAGTTCAAATATATAAATATAAGTTGGAACTTTGGAATTGGTGTTAATTATTTGTAAACAATATGCTCTTACATAATAAGTGGAGTTTCATCCACATATTTTGCAAAGATAACATTAATAGTATCATTATGAGAAACAAGTGGTGATGTTATACTTGAGAATGCATCATCACTAGGCATAATAGGCATACATGGCATAGATGATGTATTTACAACATATATATGTCCACTAAAAATTTATAGCTAATTTCCAAACTAGAAATTCCTCTTTGTTACTTCTAATTTTTTAGATCCATTGTAACAAAATAAATTTTTCTATTACAATCACCAAGACACATCTTGATTAGCCATAGTTGGTCTCCTTATCCAACGAATATAGAATCCCCTTGATTGAAACAAAGAAAATTATATTTTTGACATAGAGATAATGTGCTAAGATGCTATAATATCTTTACACAAAGATTTCAATCCATCAGAAAATAAATTATTACATAGTGTTTCAGATTCCAATAGGTTTGCACCCATAATTACTTTATATGATATATATTATATGTTAATATAGTTTATAAATCAATATTACATATTGTATATTTCAGTATAATTACTTTAAATTTACAATACATAATATTATTATGATATGATGAAAATGTATATTGTGATTTGCAGCATGACCATAAGCATTTCACTAATAGATGTAGAATTACAGAAGTTCAAATATAGAAATAGAAGTTGGAACTTTGGAACTGGTGTTAATGATTTATAAATAATAATCTCTAACATAATATGTGGAGTTTCATCCACATATTTTTGAGAGATAACATTAATAGTATCATTATGAGAAACAAGTGGTGATGGTATACTTTAGAATACATCATCACTAGGCATAATAGGCATACATGGCATAGATTATGTATTCACAACAAACAAACACACACACACACACACACACACACACACACACACACACACACACACACACACACACACACACACACACACACACACACACACACACACACACACACACACACACACACACACACACACACACACACACACATCCACTACAAATTTATATCTAATTTCCAAACCAGAAATTACTATTTATTGCTTCTAATTTTTTACATCCATTGTAACAAAATCATTTTTTCCATTACAATCACTAAGACAAATCTTGATTAGCCATAGTTGGTCTCCTTATCCAATGAATATAGAATCCCCTTGATTTAAACCAAGGTAATTATAGTTTTGACATAAAGATAATGCGTTAAGACGCTATAATAGCTTTACACAAACATTACAATTCATCATAAAATAAATGATTATATAGTGATTCAGATCCCAATAGGTTTGCACCCGCAATTGCTTTATATGAACTATATTATATGTTAATATAGTTTATAAATCAATATTATATATTATATATTTCAGTATAATTACTTTAAATTTACAATATATAATATTATGATGATATGATGAAAATGCATATTGTGATTTGTAGCATGGCCATAAGCATTCCACTAATAGATGTAGAATTACAAAAGTTTAAATGTAGAAATAGAAGTTGGAACTTTGGAACTGGTGTTAATGATTTATAAACAATAGGCTCTTACATAATAAGTGGAGTTTCATCCACATATCTTGGAGAGATAACATTAATAGTATCATTATGAGAAACAAGTGGTGATGGTATACTTGAGAATGCATTGTCACTAGGCGTAGTAGACATACATGGCATAGATGATGTATTTACAACATATATATGTCCACTAAAAATTTATATCTAATTTCCAAACTATAAATTCCTCTTTGTTGCTTCTAATTTTTTAGATTTATTGTAATAAATTCAATTTCTCCATTACAATCACCAAGACAAATCTTGATTAGCCATAGTTGGTCTCCTTATCGAACGAATATAGAATCCCCTTTATTGAAACCAAGGTAATTGTAGTTTTGACGTAGAGATAATGTGCTAAGACATTGTAATATCTTTACACAAAGATTGCAATCCATCGTAAAATAAATGATTACATCGTGATTCAGATCCCAATAGGTTTGCACCCATAATTACTTTATACGAACTATATTATATGTTAATATATTTTAAAAATCAATATTACATATTATATATTTCAATATAATTAATTTACCCAATAGTTTTATGCCCATAATTACTTTAGATGAACTTATTTTGACATTTTCATGGGCTTAGAGCAACTAGGTTTAACTTTTGATTTACAGTCTTTCACTTTAAATAACCCCTTTTACCAATATCTACTTACATGCATACATGATACATACATAAATATATATGTGTGTGTATAACATTAGTTATTATATAAATATTGTATTATATATATCATAATTTTTAAAATATTAAACATTAATTATACAATATATATATGTTAAATTATATAGTTTATAAATCAATATCATATATTTTAGTATAATATATTTAAATTTAATAATATTATATAATACATAATATTATATTACAAATATAGATTTTTAGTATAGATTTTATATAAATATTATACATTTTAATCTAATATATATAAATATCATTCAATATTAAATATATCACTTGCCTTTTAATTTAACTTGACTACTCCCAAGGTACATTTACGTTCAATTGAAATAAGTGGGTGTCCCCAACAAATTTTAAATTTACGTTTACTCTGTAAAATGGGGTTTGTATAATTTCAACACATTTTTTAAAGGAACAAAAACCATTGAACATGTCTAAGTGGATACATACCCTAAATTTTTTTGAACATACACTGTAGAGCATAGACAAATCAGAATAGTATAGGGTGTAAAGTGGCTAAAGCATTGACCATATTTGTTATTATCATTTCTACATATCCTTATTTTTAGGTATTTAATCTTAATAGTATTTAATATATTTTTAACTCTATTTGAAATGTGTGATTTGTATGTGTTAACTTGGCCCTTTTATTCTTTGTTTAGATCTTTATGTTATGAAATCACTAAGATTTGGATAGTTTACTTGGATTATTGTTATGAAATGGCTCAGATAATGAAATGACATAGATTAGGGTTAGTTACAACTTAATGATATTGATTATTATTTATTTCCTTGTGTTTGGAAAACTAATAGGGACCCAAATGCCAAATGTTAGGGTAAATTTGAATTTTTTTAATAACTATAATCAATTAATCTTAATAACCAATATATTTAATAGTTTAAAATATAAAAAATTATAGATAATCACCTAGACCAACCAAAAGAACAAGGTTATAACCTAAAAAGGACCCATGAATTTCTAAATGTGAGAGAAAAAATACACACAACACAACAACATACTAAGATGCTACAACACTCAAAAAAAACATAGAGATACTTCTCCTCAATTACACTTTGTTTGCCTAATTGCTTTCTAATATATAAATGGCTTACAAGTGCCTCTATTTAAATAGGTCTTATTTACATATTTATAAAACCTACTAACTATGACTTAGTAAAAATATTAAATAATTACTACATCAAAAAACATCATGCCTTACAAGAATTTAATGTAGGTGGAATAAATTAGAAATTCCAACATTCCCCCTCAATTTATTCCATTAGCTATCACTACATCTAAGATATTTTCTATCTAATCTTTATATCTATGTAATGGTTATTAAATCTCACCATGTTCAACCAACTCATGTATGAAATGATAGTGAATATGTGTATGCTTACTTGATCCATGAAACACTAGATTCTTTGTGAAGACTATTGAATACATATTATCACAAAATATGATTGTGTTATATGTTTGTTCCTTTTTAAAATTAGTTAAAACTCTCTTATGCCAAATATCTTGGCATGTAGTTTCATTTTCTAAAATGTTTTCAACTTCTAATGTGGAAAGAGAAACTATGGGTTACTTATTAGATGCCTAAGAAATGGCTCCTAAACCAATGTAAAACACATACCTGATGTGTTTTTCCTATCATTTACAATACCTACCCAATTGCTATCTTTATAGATAACTAAATAAAAATTACTTGATACAATATAAAATATGCCAAAGTTCTTGGGTCTATTGACATACCTTAGAATTTTCTTACCTGCTTGCCAATGTGTATCCTTAGGTGTTTCCATAAATATAGAAATTAAAATTATTACATATACTATATCAGGCCTAGATGTTTTCAAATACATGAGGCTACCTATCATTCTCTTATATAAATTTGAATTCACCTCATTGATGCAATCTTCCTTAATTTGAGACCTGTAGTAGATAGTGTTGGCACAATTTTTTTGTTCAACATTTTAAAACTCTTAAATATTTGTGAAGCATACTTAGACTAAGAGATGAAAATTCCATGATCTATTTATTGTACTTATATACCAATAAAATACCTTACCAAACCCATGTTTATCACTTCATTTTCTCTTTTCATTGCTTATTTAAAACATGTAAGTTCATCTTGAGAAAATAAATCAAAATTTAAATTTTCAATAAGATCATCATACCTTGAGTCCTCATATATCTCCCTCAATCTCCTTATATTTCTAGGAATAATCAAAGCAAAAGTTGGATCTTAACTACTACTAGAGTTTCTTGACTAAGGAGTATGTTGTGACAGTGATGGAGGTGTTTCAAATAGTTCACCTTGTTGATCTATGACTCATTCAATTTGAGCATCCTCATTTCCATCATCCACGAGTATCATTTCTAAAATACTCAATGTAGTGTCAGTAGTGCAACCCCATGATTCATTCATCTATCCCTTCATTTAACCAACTTTTTTATTGATATCATTCAAATCAGGGGTAGCATCCAAAGCCATCTATAGTAATTTTTATAGTTTTAGTCTTATAAGAATGGTTTGGGGGTGTTTATCTTTTGAGTGTATTATCATAATATAATATAATATAATATATAAAAGACTTGATTATTCAATAAGGAAGCACACATACAAAATTGAAACACTATATGATAGAAAAGAAAGTAATCTAACTTGATGAAATAAAACACACTAATAAAAGGTAAGCATGCTAATGAAAGAAAAACACACTACTGAAAGGTGAACACACTACTTGTAGAATTAAATTTAATATAAAAACTAAAGGTAATTCTTTGAAAATTATAAGAATGAACACATTTATAATTGTTAAAATTGTAAATACATTGAAAACATAAAATACCATAAAAACATATTCCTGATTTCTGACAAGAGTCAGCCCTTGCTTGTCTTGGTAATAGGAATGTATAGAAAATCAATAATTTAAACTATAGACATCTTTATTAATTTATCAGATTAAAATACATGAATGTATATTATAATTATTAAAATTTTATTACTATATCAAAT
Source organism: Torreya grandis (assembly GCA_037957365.1). NCBI lineage: Eukaryota > Viridiplantae > Streptophyta > Pinopsida > Cupressales > Taxaceae > Torreya > Torreya grandis. The sequence goes on along the minus strand of JARHVA010000512.1, from coordinate 211,913 downwards.
TATTAACTAAATAATTTAACAACTATGTTCTAAGACATGGAGATCTGCCTATATACAATGTTGCAACTGCAGATCCTAGATCTCAATAACTAATCCTCTTCTAAAAAGAACAATTTTCATAATTCTAGTGGATTTAAAGATATTTGATTGATAGTTACAATAGAAAGAACCGCACATTACTAGAGAAAGGTGTGAATCACAATATTCTCTAAGAATCTAATAAGAATACCATCTTAGATCTATTAGATCAATTATCAATAAAAGACTACTAATATATGTTAAATAACTAAAATATAAAAAATCTATTTATAGATTTTTATTTATAGTAATACTATAAATATCAATTGACCAAAATGGTCTTCAGGCATTTTGACAAAAAAAATATCTATCCTGAATGATGTAGGTTCAGTGTCTAGTCTCAGAGAGTCCATAACAACTCATGTAGAGTTTGTAGCTCTATCCGTCTAATTCTATTAGAGTCCATACTTGCATCTGAGCGAGTTTGTAACTACAGGGTGAGTCCATTACTATATACTAGGTGATTTTGTATCTACTAGTCGAGTCCATAGTTAGGTCTAGAATGGATTGGGTGAGTCTATAATTTTCCAAATTTGTCTGTAGCTTGCCAAATATATCATAATCCTCCATGTGGGTTGCCTCATAAGAAGTGGAAGATCATCCAAAAGTTCTTTATTTTCTATGTACTATTGTATTCTCTGTATGTACACAAGATTGGGTAACAAAACATGTAAAGCATTAGAATAAAGCGATAAAATCAATAACTTAGACTTTAATTACACTAAGTAAGTTAGAGCATCTATTTATTACATTAAGATTAAATATAAGCCTAATATCATTGTAATGTTCAGCCCAAAGGAGAGGTAATTGACGAAAGATGAAAGAAATCGATGGTAAAAATGAGTCATATTTTGGACTCATTTCCTCCACCCCTTACCTTTTATAAGTCCCTTTTCAAACTTATTTTCTTGTCCCCGCATACTATGAGTTATGGTTACTAGGTGCTGGCTAAGGTCCTACACTTTAAACTCGACATCCCAATGGTTATCTTATGCACTAGTGAAATTTTTATAGATTTGCATCATCTATCTCCAAATGTAAAATTGATCATTTGCTTGAGGACTCATTTGTGCCAAGATGAAATAATAATGAGGAGTGTTGGTTTAAATTTCATACCTATCCAAATTTATTCTTCTCCTACATTGAGTACATCAACAATCATGTCCATTATTGTTTTTTATCTCTAAATGCTCCTTCTTATATTAGTTAGGGACATGATCTCCCTTATTTTTAGTGGTATTGTCATTGTACCCCAATGTCTTGTACTGGTGATAAATACTACATCAAAATGTTATTTGATAAATAAATAAAAATAAATAATGAAATTATAAAAAGCTTACAAATAATAATCCTTGATATTTTGATGAAGAAAATAGGAATCTTTGAATTTAACCAGTAGCATTTTAACACTAGCAAAATTAGGTCTAATACATAATCTTGTGGACTTTGATTTCTCTACATATTCATCATGCCTAGATTTCTAGTCCAATTGATTATTATAGGTGGAGAGAAGGGATCTCAACTAGAATTCTCCCACATATAAATTAATTATTAATTTATTATGGCCCCCCTAATATCATATTTCACAAAAATAATTCACATAATACATCATGTTGTTCTAGGGTAAAATCCTTAAAGATGTGAAAAAACATTGGTGGGGGGGGGCGGGTCCTCAATATTATAGGTAAGATCACATTATATTTTGATTAATTTCCACCTATATAATTATTCATATACATTCAAATTGTAGGAAGGGGAAGGATCTCTACATGCCAAAAGATGTTCTCTAATTTGACAGGTAGCCTGGAGATTGACTTAAACTTTTTAGGTTTGATGCTTTTCCTCCTCTAAGTCCTCCTTTATTGTCTAATTTTATTTTCTTAAGTCTTATTTTATTTCTTGAAATCCTTGAACTCCAAACAAACTTGATTCCATTTATCTAAATAATCATAATGGGAGATAATGGTTTGGCAAGCTTGGTTAGCTAAAGGTTTGGAGGAGGATGAGGCTTACTTAGAATGTTGTTGATGGAGTATCAAGGTTTGTTACTCAGAGTCTTGAAGGTAATGTTTTAGCAAAAAGAAATCTTTTCCTAACTCAGTGATGTATATCCAAGAGTATACTATCTCCTCATCAGAATGAGTGTCTTTTTATTCAAGCATATTGATTTCTTTTATATATTCTAGAGCCATGTCCTTAAATCTATCTAAACCTTGAGTTAAGAAAGAATTAATAAGATCCTCACAATGTAATTTGGATAGGAGGTCAGAAACATTTGTAACTTTATATCTTATGATGTCCTTATCTCTAGGGAGTGCAAAAGTAAGTTACAATTCTAGTTCTTCTATAGAACTAGAAGGTTTTTATTCCTTAGAGACCATAGGGGCCTTTTCTTTATTTGGTATAGGTATGGTGTCACTAGTTGGAGAGGAGCGAGAGGTTTTTATTTCCTAAATTGGAATATCTTATTTTGCCATGTTTTATTCCTCGATGTCTTTTTCAATAAGAACTTCTTTTACTAGTTCAGGGATTGTTGTTGTGATTATCTCTTCTATGTGTCCATTATTATTAGTAGAGGAAAAGGAGGGTTTTGACACAGGCTATCAAGGGATACAATGACCTCATTTTCCTCATCATCACATGTTATTATGAACTTTATTCACCTATTTTTTGTCTTCACAAGAGAATTAGGTTCTTCCAAAAGAGTACGCTTCTTTGCTTGTATAATAACTTGTGATTGTGGATCACCAAATGCTTTAGGTGCCTATGTTGCACTTGATGAAAGGATATATGTAGCCTTAGGATTTAAGTGATTCTATGAAGTGATGGTTATCAATTTTATCTTAGCTAGATTCTACTTTTGGATCGAAGGTGTCATCTAAGAGCTCTGCTTAACCATATGCATGGCTTGTGTCCTAGTCCATCTCCTTTTAGTGGATGAAACCATGAACCTAGATGAAGAAGCATATGCTTTTGTTTATATATTTGGTGTTTCTTTAAAGGATTAAAAAGGAATTGTTGATGTTTGGTTCTTTATATCTCCCCAAAATGTCTCCCATGTTACTTGGCTTTATTGTATAAAATGAAGTTATATGATTAAATTAATGAGTTCACAGTGGCGAATTAGAGATGACCTATTGGTAGCCAAAACATGAATGGATCCATATAGGTACAATGGAAATTTTACTTTGTGATAGGTCTATTTTATTCCATATTTGAGATGGATGATCCTCATGGCTTCACAACCCAAACCATTACATTGTCCTTCATAAATAAAATATTTTATGACCCAAAAGGTAGCAAACCTCCAGGGTTTTGGTAGGGTTTCCCTTCTAATACTTTTGGCCTTCCCTTGGTAATTATATATAAATGATACATATAATTTTTTATGATCTTAAATTATGCAATAAACTCATTAAAATGGGGTCATCTCAATAACCTCTTACCTTCTTCAGTGACTCCTGAGATTTTATTAAGTACTCTACTGAAAACTAGGATGTTGATGCTATAAACTGTAGTGGAGTCTTCTTCCAGATGTGTTGTGAATTCCTTGAAAAAATATTCATCATATATTTGGAATTTATGTAGAAAATGGAGCCACGCAGCTTCCTCAAAGACAACTATGGATATATCATCCTTCATTAACCCTTCTACAAAGTCTAGTTCAGACCTCTTTTTTTGTCCCATGGTGGTTGTATCAATGCTCTAGACTCAAGGGTTAGTATTTTAGGTGAGAAAAACAATGGAAAAGGAAACATAACTCATAGTAAATATGAAAATATTCCAAAGTATTTGTTTATTAACAATGTGTTAGCATCTACTGACGTAATCTATAGCAATGATAACATGACATGTGAGAATTTAGTGAAACCAACTTTGGAAAGATTTTTTTTTCTCACACACGGATTAGACCATATAATCATGTCATTATCATGTACACCAACTTCCATGTTAATTATTTAGGGTGTTATGGAATGGGTAGGTAGGCAGTTGGTGTGTGTAGATTAAATCTAACATGACACCTTTTTTACTCATCACATTTCCATGTCATTAATCTGTACTGACATGACTTTTATTTTGATGTTCTACAAGATGTCCCTAGTGTGAAATTACTCAAACCACCTCTTCATGGTGAATTTTCATGAATAAAAAGAACTTATACTAACTTAATATAGATAAATAAAATACTTAACTTACCTAATTATACTCATAGTCTTTGCTCTTTTCATGCCATCAATTCTAAATAGAGAAAAAATGCATGAGTTAGTCTTAGGAAATGTATACAAATGAACAAAATAGTAAAATTATTTCTAGGAAAAAATTGATCAAAAATTTATCAAATTCTATTGTTTTTTGGTTTTATCTAAAAAAATTTCTCATGACCAATAATTGTTGGTTTTCAGGTCAAGGTTCTTTTTTCAATGCATGATCATCCAACAAACTAGTTTTTTGATCAACATTGTCAATACTATTTTAAAAAAGATTTTCACTATTGAATTTTTTTTTTCTTTTTTGATTTGTTTTATATACTTTTCTATTTTTAGAAGAAGGAAACCAAGGAGTGGTCCCAATATTCTTTTTGGAGATTTAGATGATCAAGGGTTTATTATCATGGAAGAACTAGGTTTAGTCTTTTCTATTTTCATATAACACATGTGCATATGCCACACACCCAAATATTATTATAAAAACATAAATGACCATACCTCAATTGTAGAGTCTAGATGTGTATTTGATGATTGTCTTGAAGGCTACTTGATGTAGTACTGTTGTAGTCTTGAGAGGATCAATTCGCATCTTAAGACAAAACATGTGGTTCATTGTCATTTAAATTGCAGATATAATGTTCTTGCTTAAGAAATAATACACACAATAAAAAAACACAATGAGATGATACAACACTTATAAAAAAACACATAGATACTTCTCCTTAATTGCTTTTTGATTATTTGATTGCTATTTGATATAAATGTGGTTTACAAGTGCCTCCATTTAAAGAGTTCTTTTCTATATATTTATAAAATGTACTAATTACTACTAATTAAAAAAATAAAATACTTACTACATCAAAAAACATCATGCCTTAAAATCATTTAATGGGAGTGGAATAAATTATACATTCCAACAAAATACTCTTTCTGCTTAGAATATGGCAAGATTAAGGACCTGATAATTTAAATAGAGTGATTCTAGAATTGAGTCATAATTAAATATATATGATTAATGAATGAGAGTAAATTGAATATGGTGAGATCACTTGACATCATTTACATTTTCATATAAATTAATACTTTATGATAATTAATACAGTTTATGTTCTTGTCAGATGTCAAAATCCTATTTGAGTAACCTCATTGGTGGAGAAAATCTCCAATAGTCACATAATAATAAATAAATCCTTATTTAATTACTCTCTAAACATGCTCAATTAATGTGAGATTAATATGGTTCTATTTGAGTGATTAATATTATGCTAAGGTGTCAATGTCAAATATCAAGATCATGTTAAATTAATACAAAAAAGATTAAAATGGTGACATCCAAGCGATTCATCTAGTGCCAAGGTGCTAATGATGGTATGATTTTAAATTATTTAATAAAGGGGTTGTTCATGATTAGACATGTCATCATCAAAGAGTGACAATTCTACCCTTTTTTTACTTATAAATAGACTGTAGACTATTTGTGTTTTAACATTAGTTTTATTATTCAATTGTAAAGGCCAAAACATAAAATAAAATGACAATTGATTTTAAGATAAATATGATGTATTGGGGGATTTATTTCAAAATATGCATGGAGATAACCCTACCATAATGGTAGGTTTCTTTTGGCTAAAATGTATCTCCACTCCACAAGATTAATGCTGAGTTTTTTCTTTCAAGTGATTGCCTTTTATATTCAATAATTACTCTTTCAGGAAGTATGATTTTTCAAATATGAAAGAGACTTAATTTTATGTAAATTATGATAACAGTCATGATGTCATTATGGATTCAATATTATACTATTGTAAAATTTGATGCTAAAAATTTGGATGATAAAAATTAGATTTTGAAGCCCGTCATGGAAAATTTGAAGTCCAACATGGGAAATTTGAAACCTAAGATGATAGGGTCGAAAGATGTGTTAAATAATAGTCAATATTATGTAAATTTTGAATTTGAATTGTTTTGTATTATACTTTAATATTATATTTGTACTATATAATCTCTTTTGACTTTGGATATAATAATTTTTAGTCTATCAAGTGACTCTGGCTCCACATTGTATTGAGTTCAAATTTTTTTTATTCATTTACTTACTGCACATTTAACTTATATTTTAAAATTTAGTTTTTAATTTCAAATAAGCCTTGAAATCTTATTGAAATTTTCAGCTATTCATTCAACAAAAATTTCAATGAGTCATTACTCTAAAATTATTAGTTAAGAGGACTAAGTGACTATTAACTAAGGATTCAAGCTTTCCCTACTTACATTCTCTTAGTTATAAAATAACATTCTTGACAAGGTATTATGCAAATCAACATTTAAATTCATAGTGAAACTATTTACAAAAGAGTAACATAAATTTCTCAATTATGTCTCACTAATCATTGAAAGTGCTTATCTTGTTGTTATGCTCAGATTTAGAATGTTTGTATTGATAGTTATAGTTACGAAACTATTCTTTTGGACCTATTTAAGTGGAAAATACATTATTTCAAGTTATGTTATTGATTTGATTCCTTCGGGGATAAAATTTATAATGAAAATAATTATTGGGCATGATTTAGAATTATTGATTCAATGTTCAAGGGACTATAATAATTAATATGGTTTAAAATTATTGACTGATGGGCTCTTCAAATTACTATTAGTAGTAAAAAGATTTAAATTTATTTTTCAAAAAAGAGATGCAATAAATATTTCTAGGTTTTAAATTTAATATGGGGCATTACAAGATAACAACACCTATTTTTTATGCGAGCAACACAAAATTAATTGTGTATGGGCTCAATGCATAGAAATATGTAAAATTTCATTAGAAATTATATTAACTAGAGGTGGCCTAGGGTTAGCATGGGAAATAATGAACCCTATCGTGATACCCAGTATGGGTGGGCCTAAGGCACCCTTGAACGTGCTCAGGTGTATTTTTATAGTGCATGTGTGTAGGAACTATGAGTCATGGTGTATGCAAGGAAAAAATGGTGGTGTGTTAAGTGCTTTCTTTACATAGGGGCTCAAATTTGATAGACATTTAAACTTCATAAGAACCATGATCTAATATACATCAAATTTGGGACCCAATGAGATGTTTATGTAAAAAATGTCACTAAATTATGCATTCATAATTTGTAGACATGCAGTGTGTGAAATTGTTTAATATATGAGATCAAATATCAAACAAAATAGAGAATCATTGTTCAAACAATTATTAAAACAATCAAATCACACTCAATGAATAGAAATTACATTTCCATCAAATTGTATTTTGCTCCCTTGAAGGTGTTTTGTTTAATCTTTATGAATATCCTTATGTGTTAATTATGTATAGTCATAAATAGATTATTCCCCACATGCCATGATTATATTAAAACCCTTGAAGTGACCATTGAAGTTAAAATTGAAGGTATTACAAGGCCATTCAAGGTATATTTTAGGAGATACCTTGAAAGAAAATTGAATCATGTGCATGTTCAAAGTATATACTAGGAGAACCCTTGAAGGTACTACAAGACCCTTCAAGGTATCTCCTAGAAGATATCTTGAAGGACATTGTAGTATAATCAAAGGTACCTTGAAGGTATATCCTAGGATATACCTTTCAAACATGAATAAGGGTACTCTTAAAGTTCTTACAAGGCCCTTCTAGATATCTTCTAGGAGATGCCTTGAAATAAAATTTCAATCATGTGTATATTCAAGGATTCCATATACTAACATGGGTAATAATTATGGAACATAAACAACATAATATAAGATAGAGCAGGCTAAAAAAAATAGAGTAAAAACTACAGACTAGGCATGCTGTGTAAAGTAATTTTAGAAAAAACATAACAAATCTATTCTATTAATCTCAATCACACATTAGAACCATATTCCATTACTTTAGAGTACTATATAGAGATTTTTACACAGCTTTGTCTCTTCACATTCTAGACTTTTGACATACAAAAGGAAATATTCTTGTCATTATCATATCTATCAATTCACTTACAAGGCCTAATATATCAAAAATATCATATAGACTATTAAGGTGGTGCTGAATTTTAGCTAGATCATTGTGTAGTTTATGGTTAAATATCTTTGCATGTTAACTTTATATATCCATAACTCGACTATCCCTTACATGTCATGTTTATATTAAAACCCTTGCAATGACCATTTCAATCAACATTGAAGGTATTAAAATGCCCTTCAAGGTATTTCCTAGGATATACATTGAAAAAAAATTCAAATGTGTGCATGTTCAAGGTACCTACTAGGAGAATCCTTGAAGGTCCTCCAAAACAATTCATGGTATCTATTAGAAGATACCTTGAAGGAAATTTTAGTATAATCAGGGGTACCTTAAAGGTATATCATAGGATATACCTTTAAAAAATTCCTAAAGGTGCCCTTAAAGATTTTATAAGGCCCTTCGAGGTATCTCTTAGGAAATACCTTGCAAGAAAATTTCAATCATGTGCATGTTCAAGGATTTCATAAACTAACATGGTGTTAAAATTCTAGAACATAAACAAAATAATATAAGATAGATTAATCTAAAAAAAATAGAGTAAACACTACGTACTAAGAATATGCAAAATAATCTTAAGAAAATCATAATACAACTAGTATATTAGTCTCTATGACACATCAGAACCATAATCCATTACATTAGAGCACTATATATAGCTTTTTACATGGCTTTGTCTCTTCACATTCAAGCCTTTTGGCATACAAAATTAAATAATCTTGCCATTATTATATTTTTTTCTTCGCTTACAAGGGAGAATACATCCAAAAGATTAGATAGATTGTGGAGGTGGTATGGAAGTTTGTCTAGGAAGTTGTGTAGGTTATGGATGAATATTTTTGCATGTTAACTATGTATAGCCATAAATTGACTATCCCTTGCAAACCATAGCTATATCAAAAACACTAAAATGACCATTGAAATAAACAATGAATGTATTACAAGGCCTTTCAAGGTATCTCCTAGGAGATACCTTGAAATAAAATTCCAATCATGTGCATGTTCAAGGTATCTACTAGGAGAACCCTTGAGGATATTATAAAATCCTTCAAGTTATCTCCTAGAAAATACCTTGAAGGACATTTTAGTACAATCAAGGGTACCATGAAGGTATATCCTAGGAAATACCTTTTAAACATGCATAAGGGTACCCTTGAAGGTATTACAAGGAACTTCAAGATATCTTCTAGGAGATACCTTGAAATAAAATTCCAGTCATGTGTATTTTCAAGGATTCCATAAATTAACATGGCGTTAACAATTATGGAACATAAACATAATAATACAAGATAGAACAAGCTATAACAAAATAGAGTAAACACTATGCACTAGGTATATGTAAAACAATCTTAGGAAAACCATAATAGAACTAGTGTATTAATATCTATTACCCATTAGAACCATATTCTATTACATAACAACACTATATATAGCTTTTTAAACGACTCTATTTCTTCACATTCCAACATTTTATCATACAAAAGGAAAGACTCTTTGCATTCTTATATCTATTATTTGGCTTACAATTCTAAATACATCTAAAATATCATATGGACTATGGAAGTGGTGTCAAAGTTTATCTAGGAGGCTATGTAGGTTGTGGCTACTCAGACTGAACCCTTGTATCCATGTTTCTAATCTAAAAAATTACTTATATCTCCTAAGATGGAATGAACTTAAGTTTCTCTATGATTTATGCAATAGTTGGTTCAACCTATGAGAGATCATGCTTGAGTATTTTTCAATTATCAAGTACCTCTTGCACCATGGTAATCAAAGTGTATAATTAAATATGAATGAGCATCATATTTTGCACATATTATTCATATTCGATTATAATGAAGTCTCTGGCATTTGATAGCTTAAGCTAGATATCTAACACAATACCATCCAATTATCTATATTCCTTTGGTATTTAATATCCTCAAATGTGTTACGTATTGTCTCATTCTATTAAACCTAGAGCTTCTTCATTGTAGTGTCCCTAGAGTCTAACAATTGTTGAAGTGTATTGGTCATTACTTCTCTAGTAGACATTTGATCACTCATTCCAGCACACTATGAATAAGTTTTATACACTCACCCAATCCTTTATTAACTAATTTAGAAACATAGTGATTTATTTATCCTCTAACATTACATAATCACTAAGGACTTGTGTAACTAGAGTAGGATAAGTAACAATGATGAGTTTCCTAACCTTAGCTATTTGATTTTCTACTTTCGCTTTTTCCTCAAGTAATTGAATAACATTTTATTCCAAATCTAAAGCCTTTTGTGCCATGGATTTATGGATGTAGATGTTCCTTCAATTTTATTAGATAATGGTAGCTATCAAACATCCATATATGTCTCAATGGAAGTGGAAGCAAGCATTGTAAATGTGGCTATGACTGTGGTAGGCACTGGCATAAATTTAGCTGATAGAATCAAGAAAGTGGTGAGACAAGATGATGTGGTAGGGACATCCCACAACCATTGGGTAGAGGGCTGATACTTTTATAGTGAAGTCTCTTATGATGAATGTAATTGGGTTGTATTATTGTGGTATGATACACATTCTACTTCTATCTTTTCCTTAGCTTCATTTTCTTTAATAATCTCTACCTCAATTTCAACTTGAGCCTTGGCTACAGCCTCAACCTGAATTTAGGATTGCTCTGTAACCTTGGCTCTATCCTCAATTTTGGCCTTGGAATCTACCTTAGCCTTAGTTTTGGCATCAACCTCCACTTTAGCTTTGGATTTATCCTCAACTTTTTCCTTGGAATCTTGTTCCTCTAATTTGCACTTGGCTTCCTCCTCCTTCTGGCACTATTCTTTGGTAGCTTTCTCTTGTACCTCTTATTATATTTGTTTTTGTTACAAAGCTTGTACCTCTTGATTCTTGTATTATGCCTCATCATGTTCCATTTTCTCATCCTCTACTTCTTTGACTCTTTCATTTTGAGCCTCTTCTTCTTCATCATGTCTTTGCATAGTCTCAAATTAATTGGTTCTCTTCCTTTAAACCACTGCTTCCTTGTATTTATTTTACTCAACCTCAACTTTTTGGCCTTATTTTTTCTAGCCTTAGCTTATTTGACGTTATTTTGTTTTTCTTCCTCTTTTATTCACTTTTTGTCTTGTTTGTGTTCCATAGATTCATATTTTGAACATTGGGATTACTTTATAACTACTTGTTTCATAGCCTCTTTTTTATTTTTTTTATTCTCTACTTTTCTCTTCTTCCTCTCTTCTTTCTTTTTATCCTCCTCCTTAAGATCCAGGTACCCTACATAACTTCCATTTCTTTTGTTGGATCTAACATAGTGGTATATGGAGGACCCTCTATCATTTATACATCACCTATTTCTATATTAGATTTTGTGTGCTCTGAAGTTTCAGATTCCATAACCACACCTCTAATCATGAACTTCTTCTTTCTATACTCGACTGGAGGGACAAGTTTATCCTTATTTCTCCCCATTCCCATAGACTTGACCTATTGGGCACCATTTGTTCTTCATAGGTCTCCAAAATATACCATACATTTATTCATGGCGATTGAAGGCTTGGATAAAAGATGTGTATGTTGTTTATGAACTAGTGGCTATAATAGGTTCCCTTTTTCTAGTGGATCTACACTCTACATAGATGATGAACCAATTATTGAATATATATGGACAATTTCTACCTCAAGTTTGCACCAATATTCTTCTTGACCCACGATATCCATAATAATAGAGGGAAGGGGTTATCTAATATCAACCCAAATGTCTTTACTTATTATAATATGCAAATGGTAAGTGTGCACTACTCTCCATAAAAATAATTCCTTCTCCTCCTTATAATAGACTTAGTAGATGATGTATTCTATAATTCATTGAATAACTTCATGTTCATTAACCCTCAACTTTGTGAGATCAAACTCACCATCTATCCTTGGCACATGTGGGTTGTCCAACCAAGACTTGATTTTCCTTTCTCTATTTTTGGCTAGTGGTGGTGAGGCTTTATGCATATCTTACTTTTTTTTTCCTTTCCCTTGATTTGGAGGAGTTTTTGAATGTGGTGGTGGGGATTGTGGCTATGCAACATGCTATGATTATGCTTGATCTTGCCTGAGTTTTTATCCACATAGAGGGATGGATTGAATAGGCTGCATTGACCTCATGGGTAGGGATTTTTGCCTCCATACTTCATCTCATGTTTCAATTATTATGATCAAAAAGGTAATTGGATTCATAGTTCACAAGGCCAACTCATGCATCTTGATTTGAATACTATTGTATAACTTAGTTATCGATGCATGTTGCCCCAAATATTGTATGATATCCTATGGAATTCAAAGGTGTGACCTGATCAAATATAGAGCCTCAATCCACCATTTGTTAAATCACCCCAATTTCTCATAATATTACCCTATCTTTGTCCATGTGATGCCTATGATAGTAGTAGCAGGCCAAAAGTCTGTAGTAACATTTATTGGGCCTAACAGGGACTTCCATTTGGTGAAGTGTAACAAAAAAAACCTAAAACTAATATTGGAAATTATTTGAGTTACCTCAAATTTTAGAACTCTACAAACATATCCAATGTAGGAGGGGGCTACAACTAGCATGTTGTGATAAGTTAGAAGATTGTGGAGAGTTATTTGATCTTGTTTCAAGATGAAACTAAGTTTAGAACATTAGTTAGATGTGATAAGGTTTTAATAAATAAATGAGGAACCAATACAAACAATAATAATGTAAGAGTGGAGAAATTTTTTAGGTTGGAGGAGATAAAAGGAATTGGCATTTTTCTAAGATTATATAGTCTAACTCTATGACAATGGACATAGATCTATTTATATATGTTTGGAAATGTATGAATGAGTAAGATTTTATTATAAAGTTACACTCTTAAAATGTGTAAGTGTATGATGTAATTATTTATTGATCTCATTTCATATATTATAATGGATTTATGAGTAATAGAGGTATGGTAATCATAAAACAATGTTTATGATAGTCAAACCAGTGGTGTGTTTTAGTAGTCTTCAATATTATCCATCCTATAAAAGGAGTTGATCATGCAAGCAAAGTATGTGTGCATATCTTGAAATTTTTAAATATCTAAGAAAGATCATATATCATGAAAGTTCCACTTATCTCTATTCTTGATTTGAGAATACAATCCTAACCTATTATAGTCTAGGAAAAACATTATTTTGTTGTCATTTTAAGGTTGTTCAAGGCTAGTAATAATTGTTAAATGAAGGATATATATGTGTAGAGTATTTAAAAAATTTAACAAACCCATGACAAATCTTTCTATTTAGAATTTCCATTTTAATTAGCTCTTAGGTCTATATAGGACTGTTAACCCCTAGTTAGGGTTTTAGAACAAAAAATTCTTAGTATCTTGATATCTAGAAGGAAAATTTTCATAAAAAATTGTATTATTATTATAATAATAATAATAATAATAATAATAATAATAATAATAATAATAATAATAATTTTATGATGTCTTTCAATAGTTTTCATGGAATGAGGAAATATATTGAAATATAAATTCCTAAATAATAGTCAACAAGTCTATGTGTTATAGTTTAGACCCTATTTGAAAGATCAAAATAGAACCTTACTTCCAAAAGTCTTATTATAATATTTTTAAAATTGAGAGGGAGCTAAGGTTAAATATTTTAAAGGTTATAAAAGTGGTCTAAATTTGATAAGGTGTATTGAGAGGGAGTTATGATAGTTTCAGTTCCTATAGACATGTGGAATAAGTTCTAAAACCATGATTTCTACATTTGTTTAAGAAATGAGTTTTATAAATTGATAAAACCCCTATATTAAAAACTATTTATAAGTCTGTAATAGGTTATAGTTGAATAGTATGAATTGGTTTCAAGACTTCTAAAGTCTTAGTGAGGAATATATCTAGGAGGTATAATTTTCAAACTTATAGCTTGTAGTGTAAACCATGTTTTTATAGTCCTTATAAAATATTAAGTATTTGTTGACAATGTGAAACAAATTTAATGTATTTAATAGTGGAAAACAAAATTATTTATTGTACAAGGAGTTTATTTTGTAAATACTAAGTTATAACAAGATAGACCTAATGCCAAAAATCTTATTTTTCTACATTTTTTAAGAATTGAGTATAGGCTGATAGAAAAAGTCTGAGTATCAAGTTATATAATATCTAAATGGGATCAACCATATTATTAAAGATATTATAGTTTGAGTAATTTGAATAACATATGTGTTTGAGAGTATTGTAGACCTAGGAAAAGTATGTGAGCTATCTATTTGTAAATATTTGATTAAGAGGATAGTGAAGGTAAGTTCTATGAATAAGTTAGTCTTAACATAATATATTGTAACTCTTATTGAAAGAATAATTACTCTAATTCAAGTAAAATCCTAATATAGGAAATATATAAACCTATTGATAATAACACCTGCACCTTTAATCCTCAAGAGAATTCAACCCTTGGAAAGATATATTTCTATCACATTTTTCTATTAACATTGATGATAATCTTATATGCAATTTTTTGTACTCAATCAAGTGTCCAATGAGCCAATTAGTGATTATTTACTTAGGTAAAATATTATGATAGATAAGATAACTAATTTTATGGTTTCAAATGAGTTATATGACATATTCAATAAGATATTTCTTTCACCACTTGATGAGTAAATTATTTTCAATAAATTAAGATCATTTGATGATCTATGACATATACTAAGTGATAGATAAGTGAAGTTCATATCTTTGAAAAAAATCATGTATAAACCTACTCCTACAACTATTTTAAAAATTAATTTCCAAATCAAACTAAGTTACAAGATCAAATCAACTATAAAAATAAGGTAAATATTATAGTTAATGTAATATGACAACCAAAAAATAGACTACAATTAATATCTCCACCAAAGAAGAAATTTTATAAATTACCATCATCTCTTTCTATACTATTATAGAATGTACTTCAATGTAACCTTATTACTCTTCTTCCACCATAGGATCATGATTGAAATAGATCCAAATCATATAACTATGATATAAAAACATACAATGACTATCATTAGATGATGAGGCATTCTATGAACAAATGTTTCAAATTAAGACATCAGTTACAAAATATTTTTGTTGATAACACTATTAAGCTTAGTACATATAGGAATCCATAGAACATAAAAATGAGAATCATAGTTTTAAAATATTAAATAATCCATTTTACAAACATGATATGATAGAGAGTGAGGATAAGTCTAAAATACATTATGCATAAAATATGCATCCTCCACTGTTACATCCTAATTTCTCACTAAGTAAATCTACTTGAAAATTCATGGATTTTTATAGTTGGTAGTTTGATTTGATTATTGTTGACTAGGTTGCAATTCATATGTTGTTATGGTATAGTCAAATGTTGCTTTGATTACATGGTTGCATTTTTATGAGTTGAGCTATAAGGTAAGTGCACAGAGTTGGGGGACAACTCCATGGACATTTTAGGTAACATGATCATGTTATTAAATAGCATAATCACATTATTTAAATTATGGCTCAGTGATTACCAAGCCATAATATGATTGTGTTATTAAATAATTTGATCACATTATTGTAAACAATAACATAATCATGTTATTAATGCGATCAAATTCTTAGCATGATCCCAATATTAATGTGATTTCATTATTGTTGTTTTAAATAATTCAATAGCATTAATAATGCAATCATGTTACCTATGTAACTAAAAAATTAAAAACCTAAATCTAAATGCAAAATTACTCATTTTGCATTCGATCTTGCTTTGCTAACCTCATATTTCGTAATCGTGTTTTGGTTGAGAAAGAAAAAAAATTGTCAAAATTCATCCCAAAAAGCCACCAATCGATGATGCCTTCACATATAAGAGGTAAGTGCTAAAAATATACACTTGTTAACCCTAAATATTAGT
Source organism: Torreya grandis (assembly GCA_037957365.1). NCBI lineage: Eukaryota > Viridiplantae > Streptophyta > Pinopsida > Cupressales > Taxaceae > Torreya > Torreya grandis. The sequence continues at coordinate 195,661 of JARHVA010000512.1, read as the reverse complement.
AATTTTTAGTAATTTTCTTTTTTTAACCATAATTTTTAGTAATTCTAGTAATGTTTAGTTGTAATTTGTTTGTTATGAACAACCCATCCTATTAACCCTCTTAACCATCCATAGAACCCTCTTATTCCTCCTCCTAACCCTCCAAAAAACCCTCTTTTTCCTCCTCCTATCCCTCTGCCTAACCCTCTTACAATTTCATAAAATCCTCTAGGTAATTAGGAGAGTCTAATTGATAACATTGCGAGAAATAAAATTGAAATTGAATAATTAATTAGGATAATGAGGGATCCCACTTCCATCAACACCCACCATACCCATCTAACCAATTCCATAAATACATTATTAGGTTAAATTAACTCTATAACGAGTCAAATTGGTAGATGAGATTCATATCAAGATAGTTATAAGGCTTATTATGTTGACAAATTGTCAGCACTTGAGGTCAAGAACAAAGAAATATGAAAAACATCTATTTTCACCTTATTCATTAACCCAACCATCAACACACCATTTATATTAATTTCTAAATGTTTTCCAATCCATCGATAACAATATAATTTAATCACAACAAATTTTTATGATTGATGGTGGATGGTATTTGATTATCCACCATGTAACAACCATGAGGTCCCATTGTATTTTTGATAAAACTATACTACGAGTTTTTCCTCAATGAGATTATAAATTATTTTGGTTATAGTGAGTTTCAAGTTTGAGGAAAAGGATTACATAGGATCGACTAAGTGCATACTGTACATGTAATCAACCTATAAGGATTTGTATCCAAAATCCACTTGATCCTGAGATCCCCTCCATAGTTCAATAGGTCATGGAGATCAACACTCTACATGTTCTTAGTTCACTCATTAATACATGAATTAAACATATGAGTAGGTTGCCATAGACCAATGTTAGATATATGACACCTAGTGTGCATATATTAACCCTACCCTTGTAGGTCTTATGGAACTATGTGCACTAGACCTTCTGATTATGATAGCACTAGTGGTTCAAAGGGATTGGATGATATTCTTATAAGTTATGATTTTTTGGCACACATATTTGGTGTGCAAACATCAGCCACTACACATATGCAAAAATATTTTATATAAATGTCATGGAAAATTTAATTTTTATTTGGAAATTTAATTTAGTTAAAAGTTAATTTACATAGAAATTGAATAAAGTGTGTGTGTGTGTGTGTGTGTGTGTGTGTGTGTGTGTGTGTGTGTGTGTGTGTGATTTTTATGTCATAGGAGGTGACAATGCCTTCATCATCACAGTTAACATTTGTAACATTTGATTTGGCGTATCCATTATTTAAATTTTTGAATCCAAATGCTAGCCGATCCACTACTACGTTTTTCTTTGTTAGGATGATACTCTTACTTATATAGAGGTAACATTTTGAGGTAATATTATGCTTTATGTATATTTTCCTTGTAAGTTTAAGTTAAGTTTATCTATCAAGTATCTTGATGAATAGGTTTTAACAAGATTCATTGATATGGATGAAAACACACATTTACCTCTACCAAATACCTAGATCTGATCTTTTCTTATCCTTCTTTGTCTTATGTCTTCAACCTCTTTATTTCTTTGATCATTTTGCATTTACTAGGTCTTTTGTGTGCACACTTACCTACTCAATGTCTCTTAAGCCTCCTTATATTAACTTAATCCTCCTTCTCTATTTGAAGTCATTTTACTAATCAAATACCTTTGTAATATTTCTTTTTAAGTTCAACCTCCTCAGTTGATACTCTATTTTCATGTTCTCTCTTTTTATCTTTGATCTGTGCTTTACAATATTCTTATGTGTTTTCATAGGTTTGCATGCTACTTTGATTTTATCCTTCCACAATACTCATAAGACCATATAGCTACACAATTACATCTCGTTTCATGCATCCAACCATTCCACATAACCCCCAAGCTTCAACTCTTCAGTTAACTCTTCTTTCTTCTTTGACACTTTCCTTATGCTAGCCCTTTTATGATGTAAACCTCTTTGTTTTGAGTAAATTAAAAAAATTCAAACCAAGCCAAGCCCACATTCATATACCCCTTTACATCACATATCTGCATACAAACTTTTCTAATTTAAATCACTTTGGATAACACCTAACTTAACACCCCTTAGGACTAATTAGGTCTCCTAAGCCTAATTCAAGGATATTGACTATGAAACCATCCCATACGAACTCAAATCAGCTTTAAATATTCAAAATACCCTTCCTCATAAAAATACACGTGTCCAAAAAATTTAATTACTTTTCATTAGTTAAATCACTTGTTATCTCATTTTCCAGTTTCAAAGTCTAACTTGTGTTTTCTTAGTCATGCATACACTTGAGAGGATAGTAAATGAGCTAAAATGACCTTTACATCCTTTTCAAATCATATTAGGCTTTGAATGGATTTTCCCTTACCCCATGCATCTTCTCAAACTATTATTCTTCCTTTCTCAATACTAAATTAGTCCCAACCTGTAGTTTTACAAAAACAAATTAGACCCCTCCAACATGACTATGCTAAGAAATAGGACAAAATAAACCCTTAAGACCCTTTACCTTCATTTGAGAGAAATTAAAAAAATCACACACATGTAAAAACAATATCCCATAATATTCACAATACCATAAATCCTCAACTCTATTTCCAAGAACTCTATATGGTCTTTCTTTATGACTATGCAAACTTAGAATTGTTACTAATTCGGATGTATATAGTCTTCCCATGTATTTTTCATTTTATCAATAGTATTGAGACTTTCAATGTCTTTAAATTCATTTCATAGAGCTCCTATATCCCTTAATCATATTTCAATCATTTATAATGACACTTTAAACCAACTATGTTCTCTACTTTTTTACTGTGTTTGAAGATAGAGTATTAAAACTCGGGTTTCACCACTTGGAACCTATAGACTACTAACTTGAATTTTCTCTAACTAGAGATATGAATTCCATAGGATTGATCATAAACTAGTAGACACTTATTTACATTTTACTCTATCCAAATAAGTTTTAGAAGTAAGAACAAAGTTCTTGATATGTCTCTTATTCCTTTTCTCTCCCTAACTCTGCCTTCTCGAATTACTACTATTATTTCCACATCCTCCTCTTCCACTCACACACCCTAAATTTATTAAAATTTTTATATTACCTCCAACATGTAAACTAGTTTATATTCCTGGTCGTTGCATGTTACATGGTAGTTATACTTCCATGATTCTTGGATTACATTGTATTTTCATTATACGCACATTAATATACATTTCTATATATATCTTGGTTTACATTGAGAAAAATATGCCATATATATCTTTAATAATTTATATAAAAGTAAGTGAGACCTTTTTTACACAAATATTTGATGGCTCAAGTAGACACTCCTCCATCTCTTTGATCCGAGATAGACATAGGTATTGTTGCTACAATGTCATCTTCATAGGCACTTATAGAGGTATATATTAACTTGTAATTTTGAATTGTAATTATAGACTTTTTTTAGTAATTTTACTATATACTTGGGGAAAATGTAACTTATGTGAATGTATTGTGTATACAGGGTTTTCATATGACATATGATAGTCCTAGCTAGATGATTACTATGGAAACTTCTCATGTTTCTCCCATATTTCAGATGCTTATTTGAACAACTGACATTTCCATTGACTTTTTTGAGCATCAAAAATAGATTGAGTAGGATTATGATTTTTCAGTAAGTGCATGTTTAAATGATTTTTTATTTTAGTTTAAAGTTAATTTCTTAAAAATTGGTTGAATTTATTTTATGTTAATTTTATAATAATACTTGTATTAGAATAGGTTTAGATGCAAGTGAGCTATGAGCGTAGGACCCAAAGTAAGACCATTGAGAAATCCAAGGAATTATATAGGTCTCCATCTAATATTAGGGAATCCCAGGGAAAGTCTTCTTTGAGGAAGGTAGAGAGAGGGAGGCTATTTGATGAATAAGATGTCTTACATGAGATGTGCTTTTTGTATACCTATATGGCAATTTACACATTTTTGGCATTTTATATGCATATATGACATTCACCCAACATTAGATACTATGTTGGTAGATGTAAATTTTTGTATGCCTATCATGAAAATCTATGTATTATTGGCATTGCACACATGTTGCTATATTATATGCCTATCATGGAAATCTATATAATTGATATTTAGTTTTAATTTAAAATGTTATTATATAGTTTTTTTTAATCTTCCAAACTATTATATATCATATCTCATATTTAATGTTGTAAACAAATGAGGATTAAAAAATTATTCTTTTCAATGCTATAAATATTATATTTCCCATAATTTTTTTAAATTAAAGTTTTTAGTTCATTGTGTGTAGTGGAAATGACTAATGACACTCTTATCTATTTTGGATTTGTCATCACCCATTTACAAATTTTAAATTGATCATTAACACAATTTTATTAAACATAAAACCCATACCAGATCATGTTCCAACTTTTATAATGCAAAGACAAAATCATTCATAAATCCCTAGAAATTTCTCACTTGAATAACTATACTTGTAAGTTACCTGATCTTTGACCTTCACTTGGCTCTAATTCTTTTTTGACTAGCTTTTATTTAAACTAGGTCTACTACTTATATTCCTTTAATGATTCTTGTTTCTTTATATTTTTTCTCACCTCTCAAGTAATCTCTATCAATACCTCTTATGTACTCAACTCCTTTTGGTGACCATGTACATGGTGTACTTCTTCATATTTATAACTTTATATTTGCTAAACTTGTAAGTTGAACTTCTGCTTGACCTTGACTATAATGTCTTGAGTCTGATAAAAGGCAACCTTACTAACTTGAAACATAGTATTCACTCATGAGATAATGATCCATCTTTTTCCAAAACCCTTTATCCTCCCCTAATACCACCTAATGTATAGTTTTCTCTTCTATGTTTAATAAAGCTATGAAATTACAATTCATATGCTTTAAGATCATGAGGAATTCCAACCTCATTTATCCACTCTTTTTCTCAACTTGATTCAAAATCTACTCTCAAACAATCTTCTTTTAAACTGGTCAATTACTCATTAGGTCTACTCTTAACTAGTCACCACTCTCTCAAATTTACTCTCCTTATTTTGAGCAATCTTCTTTAAGACACTTTGGATAGGTCTTATGGAAACTCAAGGATTTATGTAGGTGTAAAAACTTACAATAAATCAACCAACTATAGGTGATGAGCTCAGAATATGGCTCATTATTGACATGTTATTTCTCTCAATTCATCTCTCTAAGGGTATTATCTTATGAAAATCATAGATTATTAGATAGCTATTACATGGAAAGCAGATACTTGTCTTGTTTATATTGAACCAAAGACTAAACCTTTACTTATTCATTAATGTCTAATACATAGAATGTTTTAGTGATTTTTGTTGTGAAGAATGCTCAGGAAGAAGACACGGGTGATGTATAGTGAAAGTTCAATTTTGATCTCCATCCAACAGAACTATGAACTCACACAGAATGAATCTACGAACTAGATAAGTTTGTTTCTATGAACTCTGTAGGCTTTTTTTTATGGACTTTGCAGGCTTATTTCTATAGACTCTACAGGGTCATTCCTACCAACTTTGTAGGTTCAATTCCATGGATTCTGTAAAGACAAAGCTACAAATAGGGAAGTTGGTGACCAGATAAGATGAGAGAGAATCCTTCCAGATGGAGTCAAATGAGGAAAATACTCACCTACTATTTTGTAGGATTTTTCTTTGATAAAGTTGTATATATTTAAATCTTAGGACTATTATAGAATAGTATATCTATTTCATCAGAATAATTGGATCTCTTGGAAATCTAATCTCCTATTTTTGGATGAGTGGATTGACCAAGGAATCATATCTCTTTTCATCCTATTTTGAGTTGATTATATTAGTATAAAATGTAAGAATTTTATTATTAAGGGGAATGATAGATAAAAGATACGTACAAGCATATTATAGGTTTTAGACAGATTGTAATTATTTTAGTTTTATGAATTATCACTTCAGCTTCTAGCATTGATTAATCTTTGTTCCTTAGTCTAAGAGGAGAAAGGACCCACTCTTCTTGGAACTAGGAATTGTGTATGGTATTTATGTTATATTATATTAACTCTTTGTTATAACTAATCAGAATCTTGCTAATGTTTGCATTCATTCATAAAACATTAAAATAAATTCACAATTTAAAAGGCATTTCCTTATTCCAAAGTAATTTATTTCCTAAGCAAAGTGTGTTTTTTTTACAGCAAACGTGTGAAGCAAATTTCCTTTTTAAGTTAAACATATCCATTTCCATGCAAGCGTAAATAGGAGTGTGATTTTACTTTCAAGCAAAAGAGTGGATTCATTTGATTAAATAGTTATATCTTTTAATTTTTAGAAAAAGAGTGAATCAAGTAGTTTAAGACACATTTATTTCATTAGTCAAAGTTAGAATAGGACCATCAAACACCCCCACAAGTAGACTTCTAGATCTACCATCCTACACCTTACTGCAGATAACTTTGGACACCAGCCCTGGTTGATAAGACATCAATTAAATATTGATTAAATGAGGAGTTGAATGACACTCATCATTTTTGGTGCCGTTGTCAGGGCACAAGGTGTTAATAAGGTAATAATTATTGGTCTAGAATGAAAAATATAAAAAATTGTAAAAACTATAAAATCCCAAAAAAATAAAATTCAATAAATTGATATACCATCCTAGAGACTCTAAAGGATGATTCATCCCAAAATTCCCAGCAAGAACACAAGTTAAAACTTCTTTAACATCTCTAAGTAGTGAACCAGAAGTTACGAGTGAAACCTATCTACAAGAATCTTCAGTAACTTAGATAGAAACCAGGCCATTACCACAAGCAAGCCCTATAGGACAAATTTCTCAGGATCAATCTCTTGCAGGAAGACATTATTTAGAAATTGCCAAAGACTTAGAATAAGCATTTCAAAAATCCATAACTAAAGAAAATTTTGAGAACTTTGAACAACCCATAACTGATACCACAAATATTCAGTGGGAAGATCATCCCAACTTTAAAACATCATCAGAACAAGAAAATATGGCTCTCCACCAAAATCCACAAAATCAACAACTTGCACAATTAGGAAGGACTTTTTCCTTTCCTATTGTTGCAAATCTTAATGATCAAACCCCCATGAAAAATATTTTACCAGCTAATCCACCGAATTTCTAGGAAAGATCTACAGAAGATCCTGATCAATTCCTATTTGAGTTTAAGGTGCTATGTCAAACCTATGATTATATAACATACAGCCAAAAATTAAAACTATTTCCCTCTACACTTAAAGATACAGCAATGAGATGGTTCATGGGTTTACCTGGTGATTCTATTAGAACATGGGATGACATGGAGATAGAATTATTATACAAGTATTAAGATTACTACCGAGTGCAAGAAAGAAAAGAGGATTTCTTAAAAATCAAATAGAATGAGGATGGATCTTTAGAGGATTATTTGAATAGATTCATGTTCACTCATAAAAGAAGTAATTATCCACTCACTGAAGAAGTGTAGAAATTGGTTTTCTTAAAAGGGTTGGAGAAATATACTAGAGATGCCTTAAATATGATGGGAGGTGGAGATATAAATAAGTTGGATTTCAATCAGATTTTTGAGTTTTGTACCAATTACTCTCAAACAAAACCTGGAATTAAGAGAGAAAGGTTTGGGAAATCTAATGAAGTGGGTAAACTAATGGAATAATTTTCCAATCTAAAGATGGATATTATGGTTACACTAAATATTACTTTGGATGGCCTTCAAGCTAAGGCAAATGCAATATAACCCTTAAAATCTACTATCCTAAGTGCAGATAGAAACATGCCCTTAGAGACTGCCCCCTAGATAAAACTAATGTTTCATCATGTGGGATATATGATGCAATAGATCATGATACCAAACATTGTACCCTTCTGCCTATTTTAAAAAATAAAAATAAAACACAACCCCAATCCATTGAAGTAAATTATATCTAGAGACAAAAGTTTGCCCCATAAAACCAAGCTCAAGGACAGTTTAATGCAAGAAACCCAATTAATCCTTGGATGGCACCATAGAATGTTTCTATTCTTTCACATTTTTGGAATCAACCCTAAATTCCATCAATCCAAAATCCATGGATAGGATAAGATTGGATGCCAACACCCCTATGGATGGTGCCATAGACACAGCCATAGCTACAATGGGTACTATAGCAGCAATGGATGCCATAGCAATATCAACATTGGAAACCGTAGTGGAACCCATAACAACAATTCACCCAACCAAGAAGACCACTTTAGCAGCAAACTATAATGCCACCCTTAGTTATTCAGCAACAAGGACAAATCAATCAACCCTTAATGCTTGCACAACCAATAGGAAATCCAAAAAATAAACAACCAACACCTATTTATGTTAATGAATAGGAAGAAAAAATTAATGTTGGAGCTATTGATTGTTTGAACATACATTTAAGATCAGGGAAATCTATATAAAAACCTCCAGTTCTCATTTCTAAGATGATGAAAAAAAATATAATCATCTCAATTAAACACTAGAAAAGTTGAAATCAAAATAAACCCTGAAGTAAATAAAGAAAACACTACTACACTAGTAGTTCCTTTTCCTGAAAGATTAAAAAAATTGATATTAAACCGGAATCAAACTTAGTCCATGAGTTGTAAAAGATCAATTTTGAGGTACCCCTACTACAAGCTATTAGGGATATACCTGAATTGAATAATATCATCATAAACCTTTATATCAAGACACCAAGGAGGAAATAAAAATATCTATAAACTATTCATGTTCATGGAATTTTTTTTGATTTATTAGTAGGAAAACTATTAGTTCCAAAATATGCTAATTCAGGAAGCCCATTGATCACAGTCACAATTAGAGGTACAAAAATTCCTAATATCTTGGTATATTTGGGAGTAGCAATTAATGTTATGATAACCAATACTCTCCATACATTATGTGTTATGAGAATGCAACCCACTACTACTATTCTTCAAATGGTTGACTAATATATAACTAAACCAGAAGGGACTATAGAAAATGTTGAAGTACTAATAGAGTCTTGGGAATATTTAGTAGATTTCATGGTCTTGTAACTTAAAACAAAAAAACTGGGATATCCCATAATCCTAGGTAGACCATGGTTGGCTACTATAACAGCATTAATTGATTGTAGGTTAGGAGACATGACCATTTATAATGAGTTAAAATCTAAATGCATCTCTTTGTATCCTCCTGTAAAACCATCAACAAATCACATACAAGAACTTTGGGTGGATGAATCAGACAACACATCAAACAACATTTCCTCCTTAGCTACGATTATAGTTAAAAAATACTTGGAAGAATTGAATGGAGACATATACCCAGAATCTATGGACTCTGCCAGTTTGAAAGCTATGGAATCTCCTAGTCTGAAAGCTATAGACTCTGCTAGTCTATAATCTATAGACTCTGCTAGTCTAGAATCTACAGACTCTGTCAGTCCAAAAACTACAAACTACCTCAGTTTAGGATTCTTGGGTCAGAAGAAATATTATGAAACCTCCACTTCTACTTCTTCTATTGTTTCCACACCATATGATCATGGATTGATTCAGAAAAGTGTGTGGAAATTGGTATAACAATAGCAAACTCATTTCTTAGATGCATTTTATTATTCTTTAGCAAGATTGATTCCTCCTAGAGAAGAGTTTGTTGATAATGTAACCATGTTTCATAAGCTACTTCCTCATCCATGTCCTCTAAACTTATTGATTAGTGAAATCAAGAAAATAGAATCCAACTACCCAAGCACAAAACCAATCATGGTATTACCTAGAAATATTTTGAACATCAGTAGTTGGTTAACAAATGAAGAGGAAGATCAACTCCTTGAAGTATTGGAAAGACATACCAAGGCTTTTACTCTGGATTATACTGACATGAAGTAAATTCACCCCAATATATGCAATCATCACAGTTACATGAAACCTGTCAAATCGGTCAGACAACCACAAAGAATAAACCCAACATTAAAGGAGATAGTCAAAATAGAGATCCAAAAATTATTGGAAGTTAGGTTTATTTACCCCATCTCAAATAGCCAGTGGGTTTCACCCCTAGTAATTATGCCCAAGAAAAATGGAAAATTAAGGGTATGTGTCAATTATAGAGAACTGAACACAGAACACTAAGAGATTATTTTCCTCTACCTTTCATTAATCACGTTCTTGACAACTTGGCAAGAAAAAGATATTTTTATTTCTTGGATGGGTTTATTGGGTATAACCAAATAATGATGGTAGATAAAGATCAAGATAAAACCACATTTACCTACCCTTGGTGAACTTTTACTTAATGATTACTCTCATTTGGACTCTATAATGCTCTATCAACCTTCCAAAGAGTAGTTCTGGCAATATTCTCTGACCTTACAAATGATTGTGTTGAAGTATATATAGATGATTTCACAATTCATGGTGGAACTTATGAAGAGGCTCTTACCAAATTGGAAAGAGTATTGATCAAATGTGAAGAACATCAATTATCTCTAAGCCATAAAAAATATTTGTTGATGATGGAGAAGGAATAGTGTTGGGACGCCATATTTT